>CAUYQG010077499.1:0-12143 GCA_963574415.1 Tarsius wallacei | reverse complement strand
TGTTCCATGATCAGTGGTTACAAACAGGTGAAAAGGCTTTTCTAAAGAAGGGAGGGCAAGGACAGGAGCGATAATTAGATCTTGCTTTAAATTTTCTAAGTTTTGTAGTTCTTCCTTACCCTTCAAGGGAGTTTGAGGCCTTTTCTAATAGCTTGAAATACAAGCTTTTAGTTTTAGCTGCATAAGATTCAATCCATAATCTGCAATATCCTATAAGGTATAGGAACTTTCTAAGTTTTCTCTTTGTCCTAGGCTTAGGATAATTACCTATGCCAGTTATTCTTTCAGGGTTGGTTCTTCATTTGCCCGCACTAATTAAATGCCCAAGGTATGTAACTTCTTGTTCTACAAACTGTAATTTATTATTGGAAACTCTTAGTCCCTGCTGTCCCAAAAAGTTAAGTAAATTTATGGTTGTTTGAGAAACTTGAGTTCTATCTATTCCTGAGATCAGGAGGTCATCTATGTATTGTAGAAGGCTAGTGTCGGGCAAAGATAGAAACCCTTCTAATACAGAACTTGACCAAATAAATTGGGAGATTCAGTGAAACGCTGGGGTACCACAGACCAACAATATTGCTGTTTTCTCTCATTTATAGGATTTTCCCATTCAAAAGCAAAAAGGTCTCTGCTTCCAGGGGCTAATTGGCAGGCCCAGAAAGCATCTTTAAGATCTACTACACTAAACCATTTATGTTAATGAGGAAATTACTGAGGAGAGTACAGGGATTTGGAACCACAGAATGTCGGGTTTGAACTATTTGATTTATGGCCCATAAATCCTGTTCTAGATTATATGACCCATCATATTTTTTTACTGGAAGTATGGGAGTACTATATGGTGATATGCATGGTTCCAAAAGCCCATACCTAAGAAGACCTTCAATTATCAGTTGAAGTCCTATCTTCCCTTCCATAGGAATGGGATAGTGTTTTCTACAGATAATTTCATCAGGGTGTTTTAAGAAAATTTGAATGGGAGGAATTTATAAACCTCCCCTATTTCCTTCTTGCACCCATACTCTTGGGCTCACTCTTTGTTCCTCTTCCTCCATAAGATATGCCATTCGAACAGCAAGCTGACCTCTTTCTGGTCCTATATGAATGCCTAACTGGACAATGAAGTCCCTACCTAGAAGATTTATTCCTGCTTCTGGGACCAACAAGAATGACCCCATTAATGTCTCAGTTTCAGTTCTAATAACTGTAGGTTCAAAAATGGATCCTAAAAATACTCCTTTTACTCCAGAGACTTGAAGCTTTTCTGGTAGGAGGTGGGCATTTTGGGGTTTAAAAATGAGAGAAAAGCATGCTGCCCCAGTATCAACAAGCAAGACCGCCTCCTCCCCATTAGGTCCCACCTTCAGATTTATCAAGGGTTTGTGGCGGGGTCTGACGAAGGGGAACCTCTGACCCCCCTATTCCGCATCTAATGCCATAAAGGAGACTATTTGTTCCTCTCTTTTCAGTTAAGGGCATTCTCTTTTAAAATGTCCTGGTTTTTCACAATGATAACATTGGGCTCCCTTAGGATTAAAATTTTTCATCCCAGTTCCTCTTGGGTGAAGCCTTCTTCTATCCTGTCCCCTCTGTTGTCCAGGCCTTGCCCAAGAGGGCCTCGTGTTTCTTTTCCCAACTGCTCTTTCTACGGTGCTCACCATAATTTTAGCTTTCTGTCTTTGTTTTTCCTCATCTCTCTTAACAAACACCTTTTGTGCTTCTCTTAGCAATTCTTCAATGGGTCTCCCATTCCACCCCTCCAATTTTTGTAATTTCTTAGCAATGTCTGGCCAGCTTTTAGTAACAAAATTAACCTTTAGGAGGCCCTGTCCTACAAGGTCTTCTGGGCCGAGCCCAGAATATTTTCTCATCTGGTCTCACAGCCATTGTAAAAAAGCTGTTGGAGTTTTCTCCTTATCCTGCTGAATCTCAAAGGTCTTGGAGACATTCTGGGATCGTGGGGCCAACTCTCTAATCCCTTTGATTGTTCTCTTAAATCTTGCATTCTAATTCTATCCCTCAGGTCATTATTATCCCATTCGGGGGTCCATGTTTGGATATTTCTGTTCATCTGGCTGTACTCCAGGAACCGGAGGAAGTGCTCGCTCCCAGATAGACATAGTAACCCTTCAAATCATTCCCCTTTCTTCCCCAATAAAATATGATGTTTAGAATAGACATTAATTCTACCCAAGTATATATATTAGGTCCAAGAAACTGACTGACCTGATCAGCTAATCCTAAAGGATCATCCAATAATGATTTTATGTCCTTCTTAAAATTTCTTACTTCAGTGCTAGTAAGTGGGACATTTACGAGGCAATTCTGTCCCTGCCCCAGTGGAACTGTCCTTAGTGAGAATAGTTTTGAGCTATCATCTGAACTTCCAGGGGGAAAGGGGAAATTTCAATGTCTTTCTTACATTGTTCCTATTCTTTTCTCAGATTAGGATTATGGATTTAGGATTTGAGGATCTTAATTCCTGAGTCTCTGGTGAGTCTGCCTTCCTGGTTACCTACCTACACTCCCAATCTTCTTGGGAGTTTTAAGAAGGGGAATGCAGGAGAGTGGGTCCCAGGGCTTTTCTTTTTCCCCTGAAGGTTCAGATGTTTTTACTTCCTTGCCTCTCATTTCCAGGGAAACATAGAAAAAGACCTTGGAAGCCAGCAAAAGGCATAGTCTCTCTCTTCCGCTGAAACAGAAGACTTATTATTTACATAGATTACTAAAGTCTGACAAACAAAGCCAGTCCTCGTCGGAGCCAAATTCTGGCCAAAATACTGAGGGCTGACAAATTGGCTCTCTGCTCCATACAAAACAACAAAACTCAATCATTTTCTTCTTTCTTTTTACCTTAGTTCTAGAATTATTTTTCCAGTTTTCTAACATCCGTCCAAGTAGACTATCTGGGGGAATCTCAAGGGGGTTTTTGAGACCTCTCTTCCTAGGCTTAGATTGTTTATTACCCATTCTCGGTTACCTGGTGAGCTGTGTGATTTCAGAACCCTTTCCCAGAGTGCTCAATCCCCCTTACTGGAGATTTCTTGCAATAGTGAGAACCCTGAACTCCTCCTAAGGAGCTCAACCCCCCTTTATTGGCGGTTTCTTGCAAACATTAGGACATACTTTGTCCCGACCATTTCCCTCGCGGGACAACAAAATCCCAGACTGGGAATCTGCTTCCAGATTAGGAATCAGCCCATGGATCAGGAATATCCTCCCATCTCATATCCTGAGATACGTCCCAGTCTCACACACACAACCTCCAAGAATTTCCTCAACCCCCAAGGCAGAACCTATAGTCCAATTTTCCTACCTTGGCTCATGCACAAGGTTGCCAGGTCACTGTGGTGGTGCCTGCCTTTTCTTTGTTTCTCCTCCCCCAAGTCTTCAGTAACAGTCTCAGGCCTATCTGCAGAACTGTGGGAGCCAGGAACACCCAACCAGAGCGAGCCACCTAAAATCAGTTGAGAGGTGTCTCCCCCTCTGGTGGGAGGTGCAGGTCTCCCAGATGAGCCCCCACAATTTTTGGAGATGAGTATGCCCTCTTCCCAATTTCACCGTTAAGAAATGACATGAAGGCTCGGCAGTTGGTGGAGTGAAACAGTTTTACATATATATATAAAACGCTCTTGCAAGAATGATTGTCTCTCAAATGAGCAGGCACACTGGAGCAGTTACAATTGTCATTTATATACACTAAGAAGAAAATCTTTCCTCTGTTTCCCCATTTGTTGAGGATCTCAGAGGTCACATAACTCTCCCGGACATCACCTACATGGTACTTACTGTTTTACAGAATTGTTACAAAATTGCCTCACTCACATGTTCTGTTTGGCAATTGGCTCATAGGACCTTTATTTAGATTGGATCCCACCAGAATTCATAGCCCACCAGAGCAAAGGGCCTGCGAAAAGAGAACAAAGAAGCCGGAAGTGGATTAGTAAAGGGAGTGCAAGATATTTAAACAATAGTCAGGTTCCAGTTTTGAAAATAAATCATTCTATTTCATACACTTTGTAGCCCATGATGAAGAGTTCAGTCTGTACTGAAACCCAGTAGCAGGCCAAGGGCTGCATCTTAAAAGAAGATAAATTATCTACAGAGCATTGCAGAGTTTTGCTCCTAAATCCTAAGAGCCTGTGCTGCAGTTCACCTATAGAGGCCTGCCATGGGCTTCAGACAGCATTGCTATCTACCACTGACACTTCAAGCACCATTGGATCTGCTGGATCATAGGGCCCAAATGACAGAACAACTTACAGAGCAACTTAGATCTGTTGTTGCAGAACATTCTCTGAGCTCCAATCCAAACTAGCAGATTTGGGGGTCACTCGGTAAATGGGCCAAAATAATATAGCCAAATGAGAAATACATTGCCTGCAAAATTTCCAGAGACGTACCAGACCACATGCTCTGTCACTGCCTATATATACTGTGGTCTGAATGTGTCCCCCAAAATCATGTGTTGGAAACTTAATCCCCAATGAAACAGTATTGGGAGGTGGGGCCTTTTGGGAGGTGTTTCAATCATAAAGGCTCCACCCTTATGAATGAATTAGTGCAACTATAAAAAGGGCTCGCAGGAGTGGATTCACTCTCTCCTGCTCTTCTTCCATTTAAGGACACAGAGTTTTCCACTTTTTGGCCCTTTCACCTTCTGCCATGTGAGGATGCTATAAGAAGGCCCATACCAGATGCTAGCACCTTGATCTTGGACTTCCCAGCCTCCAGAACTGATAAAGAATAAATTTCTGTTCTTTATAAATTACCCATTGAAAGAAAGAACCTTGAGAAACTTAGAATAAACTTAGTTCACATTTTGCCTCAGCATAACCATTTTTGCTTAGATTGACATGCTTTGAATCTAGCACAGGTTAGACAAAAATAGATAATTTTCTAATAGGTTTTAGGAAGTGTTCAGACATTTTACCTCAGGCCAAGCTGGCAGCCTACCCCTCTCCCAGCAAATCTCCATCAGATTCAAGACAAGGATAGTCCAACCTTTCAATTCATGGCTTAACATAATAATCTCTAAGAAATTTTAAGGTTCCTTGTTGAAGGCAAAGGCAGAAGGTCAAAGATCACTCCTTAGTTGGCCAAAACCAAGGAAATGATAATAAGACCACCTTTTTGCTAAGGAGCTTGTGGATTGGAAATGTCTGACAGGTCTCTTGCAGGAAAAACCCCTCCCCTTATCTCCTCCCATCTAACCCACCATGGGAGCAATCATGTGACTAACCCACCCATCTGCCTGCTGTCCATCACCTGATGTCAGTACCTGTGCTTACCTACCCTTCGTGGTGACATGGAGCAGACCACCACCCAATAACCTTAATGGCCTTCCCCTATCAAAGGGAAGTGTTAAAAGGGCCCAACCACGAGCGACCAGATGCCATTGCCCTGCTAAGCTATGGTGTGGCCATGTGCTCTTTGAGTTATGGTCAGGGGTTTTCTTTAAGCTTTGGCCCCCTCTCCTACCTTGGAGAGGTGAATCTCCTCATTCTCTCTCTCTCTCTCTCTCTCTAATTTACTTTATAAATAAACTATATTCCCTAATCTAACTTCTGTGCAATTCTTTGCATCTTTCTTTCTTTTTTTTTTTTTTTGAGTTGGAATCTCACTCTGTCACCCAGACTGGAGGGCAGTGGCACGCTCCCAGCCACCACAGCCTCGACCTGCTGGGCTCCAGTGATCCTTCTGCCCCAGCCTTCCAAGTAGCTGGAATTACAGGCGCGCGCTACCACGCCTGGCTAATTTTTGATTTATTGTAGAGATGAGGTCTTGACAAGTTGCCCAGGCGGGTCTCGAACCCGCGGGCTCAGGCAATCCACTCACCTCAGCCTCCCAAAGCGCGAGATTACAGGTTGAGTCACCGAGCCCGGCTCTTTGCATCTTTCTTGCAGCACCCAGATAACACATCAGACACCCACACCCCCAGTAGGCCTGACCTAACATTCTGGAGGTCCCACTGAAAGTGTGACCTAACACCCATTCTTGGCTATTCTGCTATAGCAGCACAAACTGGACTAAGACTGTATGTTTTTATTGTACATATTTCAGGTGTATAATATATTTTAATACTACTTGTTTTGATATTCACAGTGATTACTACATTCAAGTAAATTAACATGCCTCTTATCTCATTTTTGCTGTTGTAATAAAAGCACCTAAAATCTTCTCACCTGGCAAATTATCATTGCACAGCCTTAACTATAGTCCTCATGCTGTACTCTAGATTTCTAGACTTACTCATTCTACATACCATAACTTTCTACGCTTTGACCTACATGTTTCCATTGTGCTTCTTTTTGGGTTGCAGTAAAGGCCAGATGCAACAAGCTATCCTTCACCATACATGGGATATTCTAACATATCCTAGCTGAACCTAGAGAAATTTCACTGAGGTAGAAGGCCACTGAATTTTTGTCAGATGTATTTCCCACCCTCTGAGGTATAAATATCTTATCAATGAGTCTAGAGTGGTTGCTACTTCACGCGCAAACAGTCAGCATAATTTAATCAATGTAATGTACCAGTGTGATATCTTGTAGAAGGAGAAGACAATAAAAGTTTTTAGGCAGAACAGTAAAGGTGTATTGCTGGCCTTGACAGCTGAAAGCAAAGTGCTTCTGGTGGATGTTGTGGACAGGGATGGGGTTAATGCCAGATCTATAGCTGTATACCATGTACATTAATTTGCTCAAGCAATGAAACCACATCTGGAATAGCAACTGCAATTGGAATCACTACCTGGTTAAGTTTATGATAACCCATTGTCATTCTCCAAATTCCACCTGTCTTCTGCACAGGGCCAGATATGTGAATTGAATAGCGATATGGTGGAAATCACCACCTCTGCATCCTTTAAGTCCCTGATAATGGTACGAATCTCTGTAACCCTTCAAGAACATGGTATTGCTTTTGGGTCACTCTTTCTAGGGAGAGGCAGTTCTAGTGGCTTCACTTGGCCATTCCCACCATAATAGCCCTCACTCCATAGGCCATTCTGTGGGGATTCAAAATATACATTCTTAAACTGGGAACTAACCATAGGATGGGCTCAAAGACCCAGCGGGCCCATTGTGAGCTGAGCTTGAACTAAAACTCCACTGATCCCCTAACTTCCATAAGCCTCTGATTGATGGACCACAGTGATGTTTTAGGCCATCTGTAATTTATTTATTTATTTTTATTATTTTATTTTAAAGATGTGGGGTACAATTCAGGATTAAGTATACAAATGTTCATTATGCAGGTACCCTTGTTGATGAGGTGTGCCCCCTCCCTCCCCTGGCAGTTTCCCTCAACTACCAATCCCACCCCCCCTTCCCTAGCAGTTTCCCACTACTGTCAATCCCTTTCTTGTAGTATTATAATAATTGTTCAAGGTCCACTTATAAGTGAGAACATATGGTACTCTGTTCTTTGTTTCTGTGATAGATCAGTGAGTATGATAGACTCTAAATCCATCCAAGTTGCTGCAAAGTTCATATGTTTGTCCTTCTTTATGGCTGCATAATATTCCATTGTGTATAGGTACCACAATTTTTTTCCAGTCCAGCTTTGATGGGCAGTGCAGTTGGTTCCATGTTTTTGCTATTGTGAATAGAGCTGCAACAAACATGCATGTGAGCCTTCTGATATTAGTGTAAGAGCCAGCATTCAGCAATCCCTGAACGATCTGATTACTTCCTTTTCTCCAATATGCAGTTACCTAAGTAAAAGGCAATTGGTCCCTTTGGGAAAAGCTCAGAGGCAGATTCATAGTATAAATTTTTCAACAAGCAAGCATAGAACCAAATAAAAAGGACAATCCCATTCACAAGAGCCACACAAAAAGAAAGAAAGAAAGAAAGAAAGAAAGAAAGAAAGAAAGAAAGAAAGAAAGAATGAAAGAATGAAAAGAAAGACTTTGGCATCTTCCTAACCAGAAGAACTTTACAATGAAAACTACAAAACACTGTTCAATGAAATCCAAGAAGAACAAACAAATAGAAAAATACTCCATGCTCATGGATAGGAAGAATCAACATTTTTTTTTTTTTTAGTTGGAGTCTCACTCTGTTGCCCAGGCTGGAGTGCAGTGGCACACTCATGGTCACCCCAGCGTCACCCTGCTGGGCTCCGGGGATCCTTCCACCTCAGCCTTCCAAGTAGCTGGAACTACAGGCATGCACTACCATGCCCAGCTATTTTTTAAAAATTTATTGTAGAGAAGAGGTCTCGCCAAGTTGCCTGGACTGGTCTCAAACCCACGGGCTCAGGCAATCCACTTGCCTCGGCCTCCCAACGTGCTGGGATTACAGGCTGAGCCACCGAGCCCGGCCTCAGCATTGTCAAGATGTTCATCCTACCCAGGGCAATCTACAGATTCAATGCAATACCCATTAAATTACCAACATTTTTCTTCTCAGACCTGGAAATGACTATACAGAAATTCATATGGAAACATAAATGACCACAAATAACCAAAACAATTCTCAGCAAAAGAAATAAAGCGGGAGGCATCACACTTCCAGACTTTAAACTTTACAATAAGGCTACAATAATCAAAACAGCCTGGTATTGGTACAAGAAAAGGCATATGGACCAATGGAACAGGATAGAGATTCTGGAAGCAAAACCCCAATTTCTCAACCAACTCATCTTCAACAAAACCTCCACCAACAACCACTGGGGAGAGGAGAACCTAATCAGTAAATAGTGCTGGGAAAACTGACTGACAACATGCAGAAGATTGAAACATGACCCCTATCTATCACCATACACAAAAATCAACTCTAAATGGATCAAAGACCCAAACATAAAACTTCAAACTATAAGACCTTAGAAAATGCAGGAGACACCCTTATGGAAATTGGAATTAGCAAGCAATTCCTGATCAAACCCCCAAGTGCCCATGACATAAGAGATAAGATAGACTAGTGGGATCTCATCAAACTGAAAAGCTTCTGCAAAGCAAAAGAAACTATCAAGAGAGCAGGGAGAAAGCTCACAGAATGGAAAAAAAATATTTGCCAACTGTATATCTGACAAAGGCCTAACATCCAGGATCTACAAGGAACTAAAATGCATCAAAAGGAAAAAAACAAACAGCCCCATTAAAAAGTGGGCAAAAAACATGAATAGACACTTCTCAAAAGAAGAAATACAGGCAGTCAACAGACACATGAAAAAGTGCTCACCCTCACTCATCATCAGAGAAATGCAAATCAAAACCACATTGAGATACCACCTAATCCCAGTAAGATTGGTCATTGTTATAAAACAAACAATAACAGATGCTGGCAAGGATGTGGAGAAAAAAGAACGCTTCTACACTGCTGGTGGGAATGCAAACTAGTACAATCTCTTTGGAAAACAGTGTGGTGATTTCTAAAAACTAGAAATTGGCCTTCCATAAGATCCAGAGATCCCCCTGCTGGGAATATATCCGGAGGTACTAAAATCATTTTACAAAAAAAAAAAAAAACCTGCACACGCATGTTTATTGAACAACTATTCACAATAGCAAAAACATGGAACCAACCATGCTGCCCATCGAAAACTGGACTGGTTAAAAAAAATGTGGTACATATACACAATGGAATATTATGCAGACATAAAGAAAGACAAACATATGGATTTTGAAGCAACTTGGATGAATTTAGAGTCTGTCATACCCAGTGATCTATCACAGAAACAAACAACAGAGTACCACATGTTCTCACTCATAAGCGGACCCTGAACACTTACCATAATACTTTAAGAAAGGGATTGGCAGTAGTGGGACACTGCCGGGGTGGGTGGTGTGGGGGGACACAACATCAGTAAGATTACCTGATCTCAAATCAGACAAAGTGAGGACCAAAAAGAGGCCCAAACTTTACCTGTACAATGACCACTTGTATACCTAATCCTGAATTGTACCCCACATCTTTAATATTAAAAAAATAGTATAAAATTTTGGCGGCGTGTCAGGGTCTGTCCTCAAGATGATCTGGACTCCTTTTCAATTCAAGAGGTTCTGTGTCTGTAAACTGGCTCATGTCTGGGAATTGATTGAGGGGCTGTGACACTCGGTTTTTATGATTCAGGTTAAACTTTTGTTTACTTGACCTAAACTTTTCTGCTTACACAGATCATGTGTTCAAGGAATACAAATATGTAATATAGTCCATTTCAGAGATATTGAATAGTATGATCCCCATTTTCTAAGCAGATAAAGATGGTAATGCCATACCTGAAAAGTTGTTCATGAAAATCAGTGTCCAGTGGTACCCTCAAGAGGAGGGTAGAGGGTTATACAAGGGGGAAAACCCCCCAAATCTGGAATTTATTTATTAAAAAGTGTGTATTTATTCATACACGTTTAAACTTCAGTCACCTCCAAAGTATTCTTCATTTGATGCAATACACCTATTGAGATGCTTTTTCCACTACTCAACAGTTTCTGAACTCATCAATGTTGATGCCTTTTAGTGCTTCTGCCGTTTTTGTTTTCACCTCTTCCACATTGGCAATGTATTTCCCTTTGAGGACTTGCTTCATCTCTGGAACAAAAAAAGTCACTAGGGGCAAGATGGGGTGAATAGGGAGGGTAGGGCACAGGGATCATGCCATTTTTGGTCAAAAACTCCTGAATACTCAGCACAATGTGGGCAAGTGCGTTGTCATGGTGGAAGAACCAATCACCTGTTTTGCCACAACTTGGGTTGTTTCTTCCGCAAATTGTCACACAACCTTCTCAAAACTTTCAGATAAAAACTTTGATTGTCTATTTGATCTGGAGGAACAAATTCCAAGTGTACTACAAAGGGCCTGCCCTTCAAAAGATAATTCTGTTTTTTATTTATGTATGTATGTATGTATGTATTTATTTATTTGCCAGAACTGGTACCTCTTGCTATGTGTCCTAAACCTCTATTTTCCACTCTGCTGTGTAGTTCTTAGTCTGAACACATCTGCCAGGCTTCTAGCCCTCGTGTTCTGGAATCTCTATGTCCTATATGATGCTATATTTAAGGGATGCTGTATCCAGGTGTCCTTTTATGGGTAGTGCAGATTTGATCAGCTTGCTATTGCGATTGGTGTTCATTCTCAAACGGTCCATCTACATGGGCATTCTTATGGGTGACAGAGGTTGTGGGTCTTGTGCAATTTGCTGCCATGAGGTTTGTTTCCACAGGGGCTAAAACTTGATCATCCAGTTGTCCTACTATCAGGTACTGCACTGCCAGCCTGTTGGTTCTTGTCCAGGAGTCAGTGAAAATATAACAGGATGTATTTTCCAGGGCAAACACCACAGAAATACACTATTGAACAGAGGTCTCTTTTCCATGTGCAGTTGTGGTACATAGTTTTATTTGGGGCTGCAACACAGCAGTGTCCCAGAACAGCTCATTGGCTTTGAACTTAGCTAATCCATCTATGAACCAGGCCCAGGCATCCTCAAGAATTTCGGTGTACTAAAGGCCCTGTGAAGCCCAAGGTGCTGGCACAGACCCCACATCCGAAACAGCCTCATCGGGAGCATAACCAGCTACTGTTTCATGTAATCGTGAGATTCTGTAATGCCTAGCTTACTTTCCCCCTGGATATACCACTTATACTTAATAATAGATACTTGTTGGGTCCTATGACTTGAATGTATTTTTCCCCTACAAAGTTAGTATTGAAACATAATCCCTAATGTAACGGTATTGGGAGATATGGCCTTTGGGAGTTGACTGAGTTATGAGGGTTTTGCCCTCAAGAATGGGATTAATTGCCCTTATAAAAGATCTAGATGGGAGGAGTTCATCCTTTTTTTTTTTTTTTGTACTTCCAATTTTTGCCATGTGAAGACATAGTGTTCCTTTCTTGCAGCCCTTACCAGACAACTGAACCTGCTGGCACCTTGATCTTGGACTCCCCAGCCTCCAGAATTGCAAGAAATACATTTCTGGGCCGGGCTCAGTGGCTCAACCTGTAATCCCAGCACTTTGGGAGGCCGAGGTGAGTGGATTGCCTGAGCCCGCAGGTTCGAGACCAGCCCGGGAAACTTGGCGAGAACTCGTCTCTACAGTAAATCAATAATTAGCTGGGTGTGGTAGCACATGCCTGTAGTTCCGGCTACTTGGAAGGCTGAGGTGAAAGGATCGCTGGAGCCTGGCAGGTCG
>CAUYQG010077494.1:0-35411 GCA_963574415.1 Tarsius wallacei | reverse complement strand
CAATTAAATAACTATGCATCACCCTAATGGCTTTAGCATTTCTCAATTCAGAGGATCTCAGTAGGGGACCAAGTACTCTTTTGTGATACCACATTTCTCTACACACTTCAAGGAAATATGTAGGAGGCAAGCTTTAGAGGCTTCCTGGAAAATAGTATTTAGCCGGGCTCAGTGGCTCAGCCTGTAATCCCGTGCCTTGGGAGGCTGAAGTGAGTGGATTGCCTGAGCCCGCGGGTTCGAGACCCGCCTGGGCAACTTGGCGAGACCTCATCTCTACAATAAATCAAAAAATTAGCCGGGTGTGGTAGCGTGCGCCTGTAGTTCCAGCTACTTGGAAGGTTGAGACGGAAGGATCGCCGGAGCCCAGCAGGTCGAGGCTGCGGTGGCTGGGAGCGGCCACTGCACTCCAGTCTGGGCGACAGAGTGAGACTCCAACTCAAAAAAAAAAGGTGAACCAAAGAAATCTACACTGAGACACAGTATAATCAAATTGTATAAAGTCAAAGACAAAGAGATAGTTCTTAAAGCAGCAAGAAAAAAATATGTATAAAGGAAATTCAATAAGTAAAGACTCAAGAAAAAATAGCTTCATGCTATAGCTCCATTCATATAATATTCTTGAAATAATAAAGCTATAACAATGGAGAATAGATTAGTGATTGTCAGTAGTTAAGAAATGGGAGAGGGAAGTAGGTATAGTTATAAAGATGCTACATGAAGGATTATTGTGGTATAGAAAATATTCAGTATCTTGACTGTACCAATGTCAATATTCTGATTATAATACTGTACTACAGTTTTGCAAGGTTTTATCACTAGGGGAAATTTATATGAAGGACATGTGGGAATGTTTCTATTATTGTTTCCAACTGCACATGAGCTACAATTATTTCAAAATAAAAAGTTTAGGTAAAAAAGACAATGTGACTATTATTATGTGTGGTTGTATATGTCTATTTAGTGCTGCTATAACAAAATACCTGAGAGTGGGTAATTTATAAAAACAGAAATCATTTTTTGTAGTTCTGAAAGCTGGGAAGTCCAAGATCAAAACACCAGCATATTGTGAGGGTCTTCTTGACATGACAGAAGGTGAAGGGCAAAAAGAGGGGATATACACTATTTCTCACATAGAAAAATAGCAGAATGATAATTCATTCCCACAAATCCTTTTTTTAGCACCATTAACTCATTTTTAAAGAAATACCTATTCTGACCTAAAAATATACCTTTAAGCTCCACCTCTTAATACTGTTGCATTGGGGACTAAGTTTCAACATTAGTTTTTGGAGGGGACAAAAACATTCAGACCATAGGCAGTGGTTAAAATACAATAGTTACCAAAAATAAAAAATAAAAAAAAAATGATGACTTTCCCTAGAAGACCATTAGGGCAGAGTCATGTCTGTTTGTTTAAGACTCAACTTTTAGCATTTAGTAGAGGGCTTATATCAATTGTCAAATTAGTATTTCTTATAACAGTGAACAAATAAGTGTATAGAATATCATCTTCTCCATGAGATCCTGAAATTACTGGCTATCTTTGCTATGTGTCAATTTGATTGGTCCTACATTTCTCCAATTTTTGCCTTATGTTGCATTTGTGCTGTGTCTTCAGTTTTTCAAGATTACAAAAGTACTATAATTATTTTACATTCTTTCTTTTGGTTAAAAGTATGCTATGATATATCTTAGGCAACAACTATCTAGATTATAGAATGTATGCTACTAGACATCAGAAACTTTGTGTTTTATTCACTGCTGTATCATCTAGTATCTAGAAAATAGTACATTCTAGGAGAATATTTAAATAATTCATCAATGTATGAATGAATTAATTATTGAACACTCCTACTGTTGCACAATTCTAAAATTTTTATTATATTTTTCAAATGATATTCTTGAGTTCCTTCTTTATCCAAGAGCAAGCTTAGTGATAATAACAGATGTGAATTGCGCCCTCATGGAACTTTCAATATTATGGCATAATGATGAGGAAACGTAAATCCAAGTATTCCATGGTAAGTATTTTGATGTATAATGGGCCTATATCACAGGATATGTAGCTTGGATTTCGAAGTCAGGTTAGTTATTTGAAGTAAGTGACATTTGTATTTCTATTCTTGACACAAAATGCAGTAATAATGCATGTAAAGTCACAGCACATATTGTGTACCTGTTTAGCCAATAAAATGCATATGCTAAATTAAAGTCATATAATTATGATTAATATATGTATAAAATTTAGAAGATATATTCAGACCTTTTAAATATTTTTGGTATCACTTATTTAAAATGGAAAAAATTATCAGAAATGCAGAGTGTAAACACCTGTAAACATGACTGGGCATGGTATCTCATGCCTGTAATCCTAGCACTTTGGGAAACCAATGCAAAAACTTTACTTGAACCCAAAAATTTGAGACCAGCTTGGGCAACATAGCAAGGCCTTGTCTTTACAAAAATAAATAAATAAATAAATAGCCAGGTATGGTGATGCACACCTGTAGTTTCAGCTACTCAGGAAACTGAGGTGGAAGGATCGCCTGAGCCTAGTAGTTCAAGGCTGTAATGAGTTGTGATTGTGCCACTGTAGTCCAGTCTAGGAGAAAAAGTAAAATTCTGACCATTAAAACAACAGCAGCAGCAGCAGCAGCAACAGCAACAACAACAACAACAACCGGGAAATATGACTTTAGATATCTTATTCATTAATGCGATAGAATATAACATTTATATTCTAATAAAATTATTTATTGACATCAACATTTTTAGCTTGGTTGATTTTTTTCAACATTTATTTTGGGGACACTTTTTTACTATGAAATATTCTTTGCTTAAAAAATGTTAATAAATGTTAGTATTCATGCATACTCAAATATATGAAGGGCTCTGATTACCTTACCCTTATTTCTGGGCAATTTATGTTGGTTAATTTAAATTACCTAAATTTTTCTTTTAGAAGTAATTATTTTATTGTTTTGATAACCCTCCTTTTGTTTTGCTTTCTTTTATAATTAATCAATCTCTTGGTTACAGTTAATTCCCTGAGAACTTTTATAAACTGAATTTTTTCTCCTTAAAGTCCAAAATTAATGAAAAAAAATTTATTAAAAAAATTTGAATATCTGAGTCCTATACTGACTTACATTATTAACAGCTTGTATATATTATATTAAGGCAATTTTTAGGGAATAAAAATGTATTTCACAAATAAAAATCCGCAAAATTCAATAAACATTACATTTTCTACACAGTAATTTTTCCACAGGAATTCTATTTTAGAAAAATTTATGATACTACTAATAAATATTGCAAAGTATAATGTTATATTACAATTAGTAAAACTCATATTTTTATAATATGAAATTATTCCTTATCCACTTTATGACCACATAATGGTGCATAGCTGATGACAATAAATACCACTTTTGCTGCCTTTCAATGATATTTTCTGTACAAATATAAAAAATAGTCCAGAGAAAAAATAACTCTTCTTTCAATATGCCAGAATTACATAAATACTTCCTTTCAGAGTATTTTCTAATTTCCTTTATAATTTTTTCTTTAACTCATTGGTTATTTAGGAGAATATTGTTTAATTTTTACATATTTGGAAATTCCCAATTTTCCTTTTGTTATCTCTTTATAACTTAATTTTTTAGATTTGAAGAGCAGACTTCTTAATTTCTTAATTTCAATCTTCTTAAATGTTATGAATTTCTTTCTTTCTTTCTTTTTTTTTTTTTTTTTTAGTTGGAGTCGCACTCTGTCACCCAGGCTGCAGTGCAGTGGCCGCTCCCAGCCACTGCAGCCTCGACCTGCTGGGCTCCGGTGAACCTTCCCCTCAGCCTTCCGAGTTGCTGAAACTACAGGCACAGGCTACCACGCCCGGCTAATTTTTTGATTTATTGTAGACCCGCCAAGTTGCCCAGGCGGGTCTCGAACCCTTGGGCTCAGTCAGTCCACTCACCTCAGCCTCCCAAAGTGCGGGATTACAGGCTGAGCCACTGAGCCCGGCTATTCTTATGAATTTCTTTATAGTATTTTGTTTTATGAATTTCTTGGAGAACAGACTTCTTAGTTTTAATCTTCTTAAATTTTTAAAAATTTGTTTTATGAAGTAATATATAGTTTATCTTGGAGAACATTACCTGTGTACTTCAGGAGAATGTGAATTCTGCTACAGTAGAATGGAATGCTGAATAAAAATATTATCTCTACTTGGTTTATAGTTTTGTTGTCTTCTTTTTCATTTTCTTGTTGAAACTCTGCTTGATTTGTTTTTATTAATTATTGCCAAGTAAGGCTATAGAAGTGTCCCACTATTCTTGTTGATTTGTTTGTCTCACTTCAGTTTTGCCAATTTTGCTTCGCATATTTTGGGACTTTGTTGTTAGGTGTATATATGTTAACAATTGTTATGTCTCTGATTATAATGTGTTTACATATGGATTTTTTTGAGTTATTTCTACTTGGATATTAAACTTCTTGAATGTTTAAATTAATGTTTTTCATCAAATTTGTAAAGTTTCTCACTGTATTTTTTCAATTTTTTTCTGTCTTTTTCTCTTTATGCTCTCCTGCTGGGATTCCCATTATACACATGTTAATTTGTTTGATGGTATACCACATGTTTTTCTTTTTCTGTTCCTCAGACAGGATAATTCAGCTGACACATATTCAAGTTTTTGGTTGTTCTTTGTTAGCTTAAATGTGCTACTGATCACCTGTGCTAAAATTTTTATTTTACTTATTTTAATTTTCAACCCTATAATTTCTATTTTTTAAAAAATAAGTTCTCTCTTTTGATAATATTTGATGAGACAGCTTTCTGACTTTCTTATAATTCTTTTCACAAAGTTTTCTTTAGTTGTTTGAACATATTTGGAATCACTACTGTTTGTGTCTAGGAAATTCAACATCTGGACTTCCTCAGGGACAATTTCTCTTGATTGTTTTGTATACAGCATTTGTACAGTAAACATACATTCATTTTTTTTTTTGAGTGTCTTACAATTTCTTGGTAAAACCTGGGCATTTTAAATTATATTATGTGGCAACTGTTGTAATGATATTTCCCCCACTTCCTGGCTTCATTTTTACAGTTGCTATTTGTTTGGTGACTTTCCTGAATTAATTCTCTGAAGTCTGTATTCTGTGTCAAGTGCAATCTCTGAAGTCACTGTTCAGATAATGTAATGATCAGTTAATGATTGATTTCCTTATATTAATTGAATATAAATCTTCTAAACATTACTGAGGGACTTTGTTTATGTGTTGGGCATGTCTTCAAAACTTTGCAGTTTGTAATTGTTCTCCAATCATTGCTTTTTGCTTGGGTAAAATCTCACAATTAGCTGGAAATGAGAGATTGGGATCTTCTCAGTTATTTCCTACGTATATTTACAGCCCTGTACATTTACATGATCTTCTAGATTACCAAGAATGTGGTGGAGCTTTTCAAAGCTCAGTGGACATGTCATTTTCTTGTTACATTTTTGGCTAGACTCTAGTTTACCCCAGCTGTTATTAACACCTCAGGCAGCTGAAATGTTATATGATAGTTTTTGACAAATGCCCTGGGAAAAATATTTTTCTAGTGAGTGAATTTTGTTCATATAACGTTGACCCATGTATGAATGACACTCTTTGCAGAGGTTGCAGACAGCTCAAAAAGTGACAATTTTTTTTTGAGATGTGTTTTTCAGAGCTCCAAGCCCACTCTTTCTTCAGTGACTGTTAGATCACTGGTTTCCACAGCTATCATGGTCATGAGACTATTAGTTTTCAAAGCTGCTGAAGACCTACAGCACTGATAGGGCAAATTAGAAACACCACAACCTCACTGCTCTTACTGAGACTCTTTTTGTTTTCTTTTTCATAAGCCATCTATCAATTATTGCAAGCTTTTGGTTAATTTCCAGAGTAATGAAAATGTTGATTTTGAATATTTCTGCCAGAGTTCTTACAGCTTTTATGGAGGAATGGATTTTTCAGAGTTCTTTATACTGCTGAAAGTGATTCTGCATTTTACATATTAATTACACCTAAAAATTAATGCCTAAGTTCTACAGTATTTGCAAGAACAGACACATCACTTTTGTTTTATACAAATTGGTTAACTATGTAAAAAGATTTTCATTGCATGTGTTTAAAAGAGAATGTGTAGTAAAACCTTATGTAATAATTGCCAGTTGGTATAAGTAATAATTTGTTAATAATTGGTCTTAAGTTTATTTTCTCCTCGGATATTGGAGTAAGAGCAATACCTGCTTATAGAATGCCAAAATGTTGGAAGACTGGGGTGGGAATGTACAGGAATGACAGATAGACACACTGAAGTAAGACATGCTAAGGAAAAAGATTAGGTCTCTTATAAAATTATAGATAAAATTATAAATTAAAATTAAAAATATTTATCTGCCACTTCTGGATTTATTCTCACCTTTTTAAGACATTTAGCAACTCCATGCCCAGGAATAGAAAACTTACATAGAGTAAACCACTGAAATAGTGTGCCGGAAAAGTGAATTTCCCTCTAAGTCTAGATTCAGTGTTTTTCTTTTCATGTCTACTCCCTTGTAATTCTTGATTGTGTACTTTGGAAAAGTGCAAAAATAGTTATTAATTCCTAACAGGAACTATTTGGTTCACTTCCTTTTAACTAACCATTTTGTATCTTATTTATTCCAATGTTTGTCATCAAGTTAAAAAAATATTGGACCATTTTAAACATTCTGGAAGATATAGAGAGCACTCTAACAAGCAAAATATATTCAAACACATGAGCAGAACATGTGCTAAAAATCTGTTTTAGCCTCACTCCTCAGTTTTTCTCCCTTTTTTGCAGACTGTGAGTTCAGTGCTTTGGAAATTCCACTATGGAGAGACACTTGTACTGCCCCTGTGGCACTCATATTCTAGAAAGTGATTATCTCTTCTTGTTTTATTTGTCAACTCATTTCTTTAAACATTATGGTTTCCAGATATCTGTTAACATCTTTATTTATTCAGAAACCCCTCTAATTATCTTTATTTTTTTCTAGGTTTATACCTTTTAAAATTCTTCTTTGAACATATTTTTTAGGCGGAGTTTCTAAATGAGAGAAGAGAAACACATGTGATTTCTTATCCTTTTAATAAATAAAAGCTGGCCATTCTACTTACATTTATTTTAGTTTTATCAACACTTGTTATTCCTTCATTTTATTTTATAGTTTTCTGATATTCTATATTTTAATACATTCGCATACATTTTATTTATTTTTCCTTAGTGTTTTGGAAAGTATAAACTTTACCATAATCTTCAACTGCTTTTCAGTTGCAACAGAATCTATTAATAAGTGCTATAATCAATGATGCTCAAAGAGTTGTTAATTACTCTTGATTAGTGAGTCAATCTGGATTCAGTACAAGAAAAAAAAATACTCTGGATGTTGTAAGTAGAATGAAATTTAATTCAGAGAATTGGACACTCTAAAAATTGTAGAAATATCTGGTGGATCAGAAGATGATATTACTCTTCAGGAACCTATTTTTGCTACTGTACAGAGCTGGTGACTAGAGAGTAGAACTTGAAGTTAGACCGCTAGAAGTATTGTTTTTTTTTTAGATTAGAGAATATAATTTACTTAGAAAGTAAATTAGAGAGAAAGAGAAAGAGGTGATTTACCTCTCCATAGTAGGGGAGGGGAGCAAAACTTGAGAAAACACGGCCTGGCCATAGCTCAAAAAGCACATGGTCACACCATAGCTTAGCAAGGCAATGGCCTAAAAAATTTCTTTTTGCAATAATCATAGGAAGAGAGCCTCCTTCTCATTCTGACTTCTAAATTGTTCTTGGAAGAATCTTATGTCCAAAACCACAACTGCAAGGGAGTCTGAGAAATGGAGATTTTAGCTTTCCATCTCTCTAAATAGAAAAAAAGACAAATGGATGACTGAGAGTCAATTTATGTTCTCCAAATTGGTAATGGACCAGAGTATAGGCCTTTGGATTCCTGACCCATTTCTTCTTCAAGTGTACTGCAGTTTTTTGTTGAACTTGATTTTCAAGACATGAGTTATATCACTTATAGTCTTGTTTATATTTTTTCTCATCATATATCTGACAATTGTTCAATTATTGTTAAAGACCAAAAACACAACGCTTAGAATATTCCAAACATTTTTTACAATATAACATATAGCTGAAATTCAGGTATTTCATTCTTTAATATGATTATCTGCCTCTCTGTTTTTTAAAAAATTTATATTAGTAGAAGATTAGATTCATAATATATTATGTATGTATATGTATATAGGTATATTTTATAATTGTATGCATGTGTGTGTGTATATATATGCCCATACATACATACATATATTATGAATCTAATCTTCTAACAAATGCACATACATGTGGTTTTTCATGGAATAACTTTTATTTGTTGAATATTGTATATAATTGGTGGTTATTGTATATAATTGGTGACAAAAATATTGCTTTTTTGTTTCAACATAATCATATTATTTAATAATGATATAAGATTGCAAAGTGTTTTCTTTAGACAAGAATAATGTATATAATTGGTGATTAACTAAGGTTTAAGTCAATGTCTAAAACACAAAGCTTCCTGGACATAAATTATGTTGTTATTATGAGATTAGCAATATAATCTTTTGAAATTTTATTTTTATTTCAAGAAAAAAGATAGTTGTTTTTTGACAAGAAAAAATATTAGTTTTTCATTTTTAAAAGTGCACTAGACTCTCTTAAGAATAACTTATTTTTATGACTTTTTTTTACCTCTTACCTTCAATTTAAAACTTTTTTGGGTGTCATAATGCATATGCTATCTCTTAAGAAAAAAATCAGTTATCTGTGATATATAATTCTAGGTTTAGTTTTTGTTCACTTTTTTGTATTTCTTTATTTTATACTGATGAAAGACAGCAAGTCTACCCCCTCTAAGAAAACAAAAATTTTAAATATTAAAAATATTTAGAAAGACATTTTTATAATCTTGGAAAAAATATTATTTAGGGAGTAAAATTTAGGTAATATTTTGGTGAGAGGGTTAAAGATAGAATTTAGGTATGTGTCATTTAGGGTGAGGAATGAAAAATACAGTAATATTCTTGAATCATAAAATCCTAAATTGTTATATAGTTTGCTGGTTTACGTAGGAAAAAATTTTGATGCATTTTAGTGCTTCTGCCATTTTTGTTTCACCTCTTCCATATTGACAAAATGCTTCCATTTGAGGACTTTTATCATCTGGGGAAACAAACAAAAAAAAGTCACTCGAGGCATGATTGGGTAAATAAAGAGGGCAGGGCACAAGGTTATATGCTGTTTTTGGTCAAAAACTGTGGAATGCTCAGTGTGGTATGGGCAGGTGTGCTCATAAATCACCCATCGTGAAATGGGCACACACCTTGAAAGAATCTCAAAAAAAAAACCACAAAAAATTCACTGAAGTCTAATGCAGCCTCTCACCTCAATGCTAGCCAGTACATTGATGATGATGGGTTCCTAGAATACTTACCTAGTGGGAGAAGCCTGTACTACAAGGATCCTACCTTCCAAAAACTAATTCTGTTTTTGTTGTGGGTCACCCCACATGTATAATAAATCAGCTGTTTTCATATTAACTTACTTTGATGAGCCATGAATTTGTAAGCACTCCCTGAAGGTGTATTTAAGGACATGCCAAGTTTTCATCAAGTCAGAGTTTCAATAGAATTAGTGAAAAAATGGAAATGAAGCATGATTTTAGACCCCAAGAGACATAATTACCAGAGTACTACAATTTTTTTATGTGTGGAAATTGATCACAAAATTCAAATGCTTAGAATAACTAACAGAATAGAAAGAAAAGTTATATGCAACTATGATGATAGATGTAGTTATAGTTCATACTGACTTTTTTTTTTTTTTTTTGAGTTGGAGTCTCACTGTCGCCCAGACCGGAGTGCAGTGGCCACTCCCGGCCACCGCAGCCTCGACCTGCTGGGTTCCGGCTACCCTTCGGTCTCAGCCTTCCGAGTAGCCGGAACTACAGGCGTGTGCTACCACGCCCGGCTAATTTTTTTGATTTATTGTAGAGATGAGGTTTCGCCTGCCCAGGCGGATCTCAAACCCTAGGGCTCAGGCAATCCACTCACCTCAGCCTCCCAAGGCGCGAGGTAGCTTTCTTATGACGTAGTCAATTTCCTGGATTGTTATTGTTCTACTTAGGGTTTTGAGTTCTTCTTTTTTCAACCTGGTGAGGTTGTTTGATGTCAGAAATTCCTCCATTTTCTTTAGGTTTTCAAGTTTATTCCCATATACATGTACATAGTAGTCTCTGATCATCTTTTGTAATTTTTCAGGGTCAGTTGTGACTTGATCTTTTGCATTTCTGATTGTGTTTATTTGGGCTTTTTCTCTCTTTTTCTTGGTCAGTCTAGCTAGGAGTACATCAATCTTGTTTATCCTTTCAAAGAACCAGCTTTTGTTTTGTTGATTTTTTGTATTATCTTTTTTGACTTCTATGTCCCAAATGTAGGCTTTTATTTTGGTGATCTAGATTCTTCTGCTGAAGTTAGGATTTTGGTGTTCTTGCTTTTCCAGCTTCCTTAGGTGATTTGTTAGGTTGTTAACTTGTGATCTATCCATTTTCTACATGTGTGTTCATAGAGATATGAATTCCCCTCTTAGTACTGTTTTCATGGCATCCCAGAGGTTTGGCTAAGATGTTTCTTTGTTTTCATTAGTTTTCAGGTATCTTTTAATCTCTGTTTTGATTTCCATTTTGGCCCAGGAGTTGTTTAGCATCATGCTACTTAGTGTCCATGTCTTTGTGGGTTTTGGGGAAACTTTGTTGGTGTTGTTATTTATTTTTATTCCACTGTGGTCTGAGAAGGTGCATGGCAGAATTTCAATCTTATGGAATTTGTTTATGCTTGATGTATGGCCGAGGATGTGATCAATCTTAAAGTATATGCCACGTGGTGATGAGTAGAATGTATATTCCATGGTTGTTGGGTGGACTATTCTGTAGGTATCAAATCCATTTGGTCAAGCATCATGTTGAAGTTCCAGATCTCCTTGCTAATTTTTTGTCTTGATGATCTATCTAGGGTTGTAAGTGGGATATTTAAGTCCCCAGCTATGATAGTGTTAGAGTCAATATCTTTTTTTAGTTTACCTAGAAGCTGCTTTATGAAAGTTGGTATTCCTATGTTGGGTGCATATATGTTTAGGATGGACATTTCTTGTTGATGGATTTAACCTTTTATCATTATGTCGTGACCTTCCATACCTTTTTCAATTTTTGGAAGTTTAAAGGGTATCTTATCTGATATTAAGATTGCAACTCCTGCTTTCTTTTCTGTTCTGTTCACCTGAAATTTTGTTTCCCATCCTCTTTGAGTTTGTGAGTGTTTTTTCTGATGAGATGAGTCTCTTGGAAACAACATATTGTCTTATGATATTTTATCCATTTTGCCATCCTATGTATTTTCAGTGGGGCATTTAGTCCATTCATACTCAGACTAATTATTGAGATGTGAGAGTTTCTCCCTGTCATGAGGTTCTTATAGAGTTTGTTGTTGTTGCTACGCTTTGTTTATTTGTTTGTTGTCTTTTTTTTTATTTGGGGGTTGATTCATGTGTGTTTTCAATCTTTTTCCTGCATTCTTGGGAAGGGCATTGTTGTTCTTTTTTCCTTTCTTCTGTGTTTAATACTTTCTTAAGTGTTTCTTGTAGAGCTGGTCTAGAGGCAGCTTA
The DNA here is from genome assembly GCA_963574415.1 of Tarsius wallacei. Lineage (NCBI taxonomy): Eukaryota > Metazoa > Chordata > Mammalia > Primates > Tarsiidae > Tarsius > Tarsius wallacei. Next base: position 23,653 of record CAUYQG010077494.1, on the reverse strand, counting down.
AGCACTTAGGGATTGAATGTCTGGAAAGGATTTTAATTCTCCATCACTGATGAAGCTTAGCTTAGCTGGCTAGGTAATTCTTGGTTGAAATTATTTATCTTTGAGAACTTTGAAAATTGACCTCCAAGCTCTCCTAGTCTGAAGTGTTTCTGTAGATAAATCTGCTGCTATTCTAATTGGTCTTCCCTGTTAGGTAATCTGACCTTTTTCTCTTGCTGCCTTTAGGATTTTTTCTTTTATACCTACTTCATGTGGGTGAATTACTATGTGTCTAGGAGTTGGCCTTCTCACTTGTTGTCTTGCAGGGGTTCTCTGAAACTCTTGTGTTTGAATGGTTGTGTCACTGATGAGATGAGGGAAGTTTTCTTGGATAATTTAATGGAATGTTTGTTCCAGGGTGGTTTCTGTCTCTCTTTCTGCAGAGGTTCTAATTAATCTTTGGTTCGGTCTCTTGAAATAATCGCTCATCTCTTGAAGGCTTTGTTCTGTCTTTTTAAGCTTTTTTTCTATGTTTTTAACAGTTTGGATTAGTTTCATATTTTGGTCCTCAAACTCTGAGATTCTTTCTTCTGTTTGGTTAATTCTGCTTTTCATGCTTATTAGTTTGTTTTTTATTTCATTCACTGTATTCTTTATTGCTGTTATCTCAGTTATCAACTCCATCATTCTTTCCTCTTGTCTCTCCTCAATTCTATTTATTCTCTCTATTAATGTCTTAATATCTGGGTTTGCGATTTGAGACCAGTCATTCTGGGGGCTCTGTGGGAGACCCATATTCTTCCTTTGGTTTTTCTTCATTTGTGTAGATTTTCCTCCCTCCCTCCCCTTTTCTTTAACCTTTTCTGTAATTCTGTTGTTCAGGAATGAGGTGGGGTAGCTTTTACTTCTGTTTGCTCAATCTCCTATTCTTCCTTATGTGGATCCTCTTGTTCTATTTAATTCTGAATCTGGACTGTGGGTGGGGAGACAGTACTTTTTGCTGTTTTGAGATTTAATTGAGGGGGGAGCTGTGATTTAGAAACTATATGTAGATCCCAGTATCCGCTGACAGGTGTGTCGGCCCCCTGGAACCCACTTCCTACTGCCTTACAATTTGTCCATGCTGTGGGGGTATGAGCTTGCCCCCTAAAAGCAAGATGTGGTAAGAAAAAGGAAAAGAATGGCAAAAGGAGAGTGGGGCATGAGAGGAAGGTGAAGAGAGAGAAGAAGAAGAGGGAAACATACCGACATAACGACTAACAAATGAAAAGAGACACAAACAAAAACAGAAAAGATTTTTAAAAACCCAAAACATACAGGCAATCATACAAACATACAAACCAACAACCCTCCCCCATTGACATACTCTCCCTAAAAAATGCCCATACACAAACAGGAAGTATAAAAAAAGCAATAAAATAACAGAAACAAAGCAAGTATGAAAACAGTCAAAAACAGAAAGATAGAAGAGAAAAAAAAAAAACTAAAAGAAAAAGCAAAACAAACAACAACAAAAAAACACAAAACTCGCTCTGAGGCTATTCCTGTAACTTCAACTTCCTTTCAGCTCTGGTCTTCAGCTCCTCCCTTCTGCTCTCAGCACAGGATGATAGGTTTGCTCTCAGTATGGGTCAGATGTCCCACGGACTACTGTGGGAAGACAGTGGATCAAATCTGGACTCACCCAGCTTGCTGCCACTGTTGTCAAGTCTCTCACTCAGATCTGATGTGTTTGTGCCTGTTCTAGCTTGGGGGAGGGGTGTCTGTCTCTCTGAGTTTGATGAGATAACCTCTAGGTTCCAGCTTGGAGGCTGGGTGGAGCTGGGTGGGGCCATGTAGGTCCCTGTCTGGTCCAGGATGGAGACAATGCCTCCAGTCAGCATTTCTTCATTGGCGGTAGGGCTCCTCTCCAGCTCTCCCAACCTGCTCTCTCCACAGATTTAGGGTTCATGCCACTCTGCTGTCACAGGTGATGGTGTGTGCTGGGCACCAGGTGGTGAGGATCAGCAGTATTCTGCAGCCTGTTCTCAGGAGAGTCCCAAGAACAGCAAATGATCCTGTGCACCAGTGGCTCCAACCTCAGTGTGGTGGGGGGTTGCAGTCACCTCCGGAGGAGAACCCTGGGTGCGTGAACCCAAGTCTCCCCTCAAATGGACTTTATTCACCCGCAGGCACACACCTACTCACACAGAACATCTTTATGGGCACGCGCTCTTGCAGAGACTCTCACAGTCTGACCTGTTCCGTCACCATCTTGCCAGAAATCCAAACCACTTTTTAGTATGAAGCATTTTGTTAAATGCTTCATACTAAAAAGTTAAATGTTAAAGTATTGTCAGTAGCTGACATAATCATTTAGCATCTCGTTTTCTTTTCATGAACTGTCCTTCCCCCTTCTTGTGAGGCTGTCTGTCACAGGACCTTATCTCCTTCAGCACAGGAGTAGGGATATAGCCCAGGGGGCCAATCAGTGATTGATAGAAAACCTGACAGAAGCCTTTATTTGTGATCACCTTCACTCTTCACCTAGGAATTGGTTATCTTAGAGCTGTTAGGGGTTTTCTGTGCCACCATGAGGGAAGAGAAAGAGAGGAAGAGGGAGAAAAAGAGAAAGAAGAAAGAGAAAGACGGAGGGAGGGAGGGAGGAAGAGAGGGAGGGAGGGAGGAGGAGAGGGAGGGAAACACAAAATCTCCTTGTAAATCATTTGAGTACCTGTGCCAAACCATTTCTGATCTACTCATGAACTTTCCAGTTATGTGAGCCATAGTTCTCTTTTTTCTTTGCTTAAGTTTGAGTTGCATTCTGTCATGTAGCAAAAAATCTCTAAAGCTGTAACTGTCTAATATCATGGATATCTTCCCAAGTCACTACATATATTTTTAAATGGCTATATAATATTTCAATGTACAAGTATGTCATAACTTACTTTATAAAATCCTATTGAAGATTGCTTCTAGTTTTTTAAAATTTTAAAATAATGCTAAAATAAATAAAAATTAATAAGTAATTTTTAATAAACATCTCTGTGTGTGCATGCATGTATGTCCAAATACATCTACAGGATAATATCGATGGGTCAATGGATATGTGCATTTGAATTTATTTATTTATTTAAATTGACAGATATCATTGTATGTTTTTATCATGTATAACATAATGTTTTTTTTTTTTTTTTTTTTGAGTTGGAGTCTCACTCTGTCACCCAGACTGGAGTGCAGTGGCTGCTCCCGGCCACCGCAGCCTCGACCTGCTGGGCTCCGGCTGTCCTTCCGCCTCAGCCTTCCAAGTAGCTGGAACTACAGGTGCATGCTACCACGCCCGGCTAATTTTTTGATTTATTGTAGAGATGAGGTCTTGCTTGCCCAGGCGGGTCTTGAACCCGCGGGCTCAGGCAATCCACGCACCTCAGCCTCCCAAAGGCGAACATAATGTTTTGAAGTACATTGTGAAGTAGTTAAATCTAGCTAATTAACAAATGACCTCATATAGCTATCATTTTTGTGGTAAGAGCACATAACATCTACTCTCTTTACATTTTAAAAAAGCACAATAGATCATTATTAACCATTAGTCACCTTGCTGCGTAATGGATCTCTTGACATTTATTCCCATTATCTAACTGTAATTCTATACCTTTTGACCAACATCTTCCCATACTTCTCTTCCCCCAACCACCCCAGCCTCTAGTAACCACCATTCTACTCTACATTTCTATGTGATCAACTTTTTAAAATTTCACATATGAATGAAACCATGCAGTATGTGTATTCGAATTTTGATGGAATCTGGAAAAATGATGCCTTATTCCTCCACATCTTGTACCATTTAATGTTTCCAACAATGTGTGAAAGTACCCCTTTTTCAAATATTAGCAAACATTTTGATTATTTTCCTATAAGAAGGGACAAGTACTATCTCATTTTTATTTATCTTTAATTATGAGTGGGTATGGACAAGCAATTTACTTTTGAAATTTAAATGATTAATCAATGGGTAATTGATGAATTTTACATGGTACTTGTATTTTCCAAGCAGTTAATCTTCTGTAGTAGCAGAGTAAACCAATCGCTCTTTTTTTTTTTTAAGGCTGGAAGGGACTTAAAATACGGGGACTATTTGAAAAAAAATCTGTTTCTATAGATCTTGGTGCTAAAGTCCATATTTACAGTGTTTCACAAATACAATCTTCGCTTGGTATCTGCAGAGGATTGGTTCCAGGGTCCCAATCACTCTTTTGTTTAGTTCTTTTGTCACCAGGGAGTTACAATGCTGATCATTACTAATAGAGGAAATAAAGGCAGCCAGCATTCACAAAATTTAAATGATCCTCTCCAATGATTTTCAAACTTGTCCCCAACTTTTACTAGAGTATTTCCCATCCATTAAGAAGGTAGAAAGTTGGCTATTATGAATTTCAGATCTTGCTTTTTCTATTTCTGTTGTGCTAGTAGAGAAGAGAGTAGGTAGTGTCTAGAGTCAATAGATAAGGAAACAGAAGATATGTGGGAGCTGGATGATGTACAAGAAGGAAAGCAATTCTAAAGTACGAAAAATTATCTCAAGTTAAATCTGGATATGAGCCATGTGGGTCAAGGAACTGGCATAAAATAAAACAGGAAAGCACTGCAAGTTTCTTATTAAACAAAACATAACATTCTATAAAAATAAAAACAGCAAACATATTCATCTTTTCACATCTCCAGAAGCAATTCTCTTACTTGAAAATTTTCTTTGATCCTTTCAGGATTAAAGCTTTTAGGAATGACAACCACCCCTCGCTGGATGTTGAAACGCAAAATAACTTGCGCTGCCGTCTTATTGTACTTTTTCCCCAATGAGTTCAGAAGTTCATCCTTTAACAAAGGTGGAGAGGAAACATTCACCCTTCAAAAAAATTAAAACATGTATCATATTTAGCTTGAGTGATGAGAACCAAGGGTTAATCAAACACCCTCTTCTTCTATAGTCCCATTCACCTGGTCACCTACTGACACTACATGTTACCTGAAACCAGTTTCCCTGAGTGCAGAATATACATTGAATAAAGCATGAGAAGTTCAAGAGAGGCAACTTTGTGGAGTTGCCTCCTTCGGATAGTAAATAGTAATATTTTTTTGTTAAGTCTTACAGGGAGAGCTGGGCAAGAGGTAGCCACATAGGGAAAGACAGGAGAACTGAAGTGGAAGAAATAGAGGCATAACTTTTGGAATAATTTTACAGTAGAAAAAGTTATACTTAGGCTGTGAAACACATTATAGTATAAGTATCATTATTGAAAGAAGAGATCAAAAAGTTAAAAAATTTTGTAACATAACCATAGAAACTCCTTTGTCAAATAGTAATTAAATTAACATTTACTGAGAATTAACTGTATGTCAGGCACTGGTAGGTATTTTCATACATATAATGTAATCAATTTTTACACACCTCAGTGAGAAAGATGTTATTAGCTCTGATTCACATATATGGATAACTACTTGAAGAGATTAAGTTTCTCAAGATGATACTGCCAATTATTCCAGTCAAGTACTGTAATTCACATTAGTCTCATACTCCACACCAAAGGAAATACTTGCTGAAGTGTTACTTACCAGGTTGGATCCCTACTGGTCCCCAAAGGGCTATATGCAACAATGACAATGTCATGCTGTTGGCAAAATTTCAAGAGTTTTGGCTGGGTGAAATATGGGTGGCATTCAACCTATGTGGTTACATTGGAGAACAGAGTACAAAATTAAGGCCATGTGGTTGAATGAGATTTTACAGTTTTCAAAAAAATTCTTCAATAAAATACATTTTTTTCTTTGTTTTTGAGTTTCTTTTACTAAACCTGGGTTAAAAATATAGATATCATTCTTAAGTTATACCATCTTGTGTAAAAAATCCATTTTAATAATCTCTCCATATTGTATATTACATTTTGTATCCTAGTTTTACCTTTAATATCTTACTTATTTGTCATCATTAAAAAATAATTCAAGAACACCTTAGATTAAGATTTCACATAATAGAAATGTCTTCAAATTTATTTAGTCATTTCCCCTAATTTTTCATATTATGTTGTTTTTTCCATTGTAAACAATGCTGTAATTAACACATATATAAGTCTATCTGGGCATCTTCATATTTTTTTTATTAGGATAGATTCTTAGGAATTTCACATTTCTAAAAGCAATTCTCTTACCCAAAAGTTTTCTTTGATCTTTCCAGGACTAAAGCTTTTAAAAAGATTGTGAACATTTTTAAAGACCCTTGATGAATATTATCAAATTGCTTTTCAGTAAGGCTGAAGCAACTTGCACTCACCAGCCCTCATCAGTTGCTTATATGGAGAACTTTATCTAACAAAAAGATAAAACTTTGTAATTTTCTTTAATTAATTAATAGAGTTGAATATTTTTCATGTTTACCAGTCTTGCAACTTTTCTTCTGTGAATTTCTGTTCATTTCTTTTGCTTATTTTTCTGTTGAGCCTTGATTTTTATTGATTTTTAATTGATTTTTTAGACTTAATTCATAAGAATATAAACTTTTTAGAATTATATTTTTAAAAATTATTTATTTTTTGTTAGCTCTTTAATTGTTCCTAAAATATTTAGAGCTTAGCAGTTTTATATTATTAAATTTGTCAAAGTTTTCTTTATGGCTTTTTTGTGGCTTCCTTTTCTGCTGATAGCTCCAGAAAACTAAAATTATTCTGTTGCATTTACAAATGATTTCCTATTTTTTTCTTTAACTCCTGATCAAAGAGACATTAACTGTGAGTATAATATGAAACAAAGATCTATTTACTGAAAAATTCATCTCTTTGCCATTAGTTTGTATTATTTTATTATTTTTTATTAAACTTGGGCATGTTTCTAAATTAGTTGTTATTTTCCATTTATGTATGTGTTGGTTCTTGCACTACCCTTATTTTATTTTAAATACTCTATACTGTGTCTTAATATCTGGCAGGTCTTGTGCCCCCTATGCTTTTCTTCTTCAGAAACACTTTTTGTTACTTTTGCCTGGACTTGAACTTTCAAATCTGGTTTTTTAAGTGATATAAATTAAGAGAAGTTAAAAGGTTTGCCCAGCGTCCTATGATGAGATTTATGTGTAGTAATCACCAGACTTTCTGACTCCTAGTCTAGGCTTTTTTTTTTTTTCATTACACCTATATTATATTGCATCCTGCCCTCTCTCCACCCTTGTTGGAAGCTGTTAGGCTGTACTGTACCTGGTTGCTGACTGGCTTGTGCTTAAGTCCTGGCTTGTTCAGGATGAGCTCCAGCTGCCTGCGGTTAAAATTGGATACTCCCAGGGATTTCACCAAGCCAGCATCTTTGCAAGCTTCCAGAGCCTGTAGAGGAAATGCCAACAGGGCAAGAAACAAGGCTTACAAGAAGCAAGAATCAATGTTTATATGAGTGACTGTGACTTCTTTAGAAAGGAAAGTTCTTGGGTATGTTAATATGCATTCTATGAAAAAAAATAAAAGGGGTGAGGGTGGGAAGAAGCAGCAAATGATTGAATGAGTTTGGAAAATATTGTATGCCATATTTTCCCCTAATGTTTTCACAAGTATACTCACACATTAATAATGATCTTATTTAAAAATTTTTCTTGAGACTTTCTTTATGGCATAACACCTGAGCAATTTTTATAAATGTTCTGGTACATGTGAAAAATTACATATGTTCCTATTTTTGGATGCAAAACTCTTCTCTCTCTTCTCTCTCATACATATATGTATGTATATACACATGCAAACACATTATATAAAAAATTAAGTCTACCTACTCCTGGCTTCTTAGTAACCGAAAGGAATATGTCAGAAGTCTCCCATTATAACAGTGGATTTACCAATGTCTTACTGTATTCTATCAATTTTTTTTGCTGTACAGATTTTGAATATATTTTATTTGGTCCACATGTGTTTAAAATTGGTATATATTTTTGGTAAATTCAGTCTTTTATCTTTATGTATAACCACTTCTGTCCCTAATAATACTTTTGATTTTAAGCCTATGTTATCTGATGTTAACATAACTATACCAACTTTTTTTGGTATTTAGCTGATATGCTTATTCCACATAAGATTTTTCCTACAAAGTTTTAACTTTCACATGTCTTTATGCTTAAGCTACTCATTTTAATTCTAATCTGTCAATCTTTGTCTTTTAGTAGGTGAGTTTAATTTATCTATGTTTATCTTCAAAATATTTCTATAATCTTAATTTCTTATTTCAATTTATCCCACTGTTTCAATTTTTTTTCACACTTTCTTAATTTTAAGAACTTTATGTGTGTATATGCATAAATACATATCTAAATATATATAGGTTTCTATAAATATATATATGCCCCCAAGAAAAACAATAACTTAGCATGTTTACACATTCCTTACTCTACCCTCAATATCTATGATGTCAATAGCATATATAACTTTTAGTTCGAATTTATTATGGGTACATTTTCCTTTTATTATTTGATCTTAAATATTTTTATAGATAAGTACTTTATTAAGTTTAGTTCTTACTGTTACTTTCCATTGGGAGTAACGACTGTATCTCTATAAATCTGACAGGAATAATCAGATCACAGCTTAAAAAATATAGTCTTTTACAATAAGGGGCCCACTTGAACTTACCTCCCACGTGGCACACAGATTTGACTTGTGATATATCCATTTGCCATTCTCATCTCTAGGGTGTAAGTCATCTCCTGGCTGCAAAAAAAGAATAAATGTCATTTATTTATGTATGGGAATCAAAATGATAGAATTTGGACTTTCCGGCATTCATAATTGTGAGTAATATATTTCTCACAATTTGTTTACAAATTACCCAATCTAAGGTGTTTTGTTATAATCCAGCAGCCCAGCTAGATTAAGACAGCAGCTCATACCTTTTGGGATGCTTTTACCTTTCTGGTGTATGCTGTGTTTTCACTTCCACAGCCAGCACCTGCATCTGTTAGAGGCCAGACCTCAGGTTGCTGGAACTTGTTTAACTTCTCAGTTGTATGTGCTCATTGATGTACACCCCCTGCCCTGGGCAGCCTTTAACCAAAAATTGCAAGTATAAATGTTCCTGTTTCTTCACCTATTGATTGTGTCATTCTGAGATGTGACCAACTTTGTCTCCAGAGCATCCTGTGACGTTGAGCCCAAGTTGCTCTCTAAGATTTTGCTTTTACCACACATCTGCTTCACATCATTTACCTTCCAGTCACATATCCCCAGACCCTTATCAGTTTTTCCTGGTTACACTTCAAAGTAAATCACCCTCTTATGTATTCTCTTCATCTCAGGGCCTGCTTCTGGGGAACGTGCCCTGGATTGGAGTAAAAGCAATAGAGGTGAAAAGAAGGGAACAGATGAGCATATGAATGAGGAGTAGAACCAACACGTGATGTTGGCATGGAAATGAGGTGAGGTGATGGTAGTGAGGGACAGAGAAGAATCAGAGAAGATTCCTAGACTCCGTGGGTGGATGGTGCTCGTCATTTTCTGAGGTTGACGTTAGGAACCAAGAATATCATTTTGGATATTTTGACTTTGAAATGGCCATTGTTAGGTGATGGATTGATGTCCACGGGCTCACAGGAGTAGGTATGCTCTTTTGTACTCATTGCCCTTCCTCCTCCATCATGTGATGACACAAGATGAAGGCCTTTGCAAGATGCTGGTCCCTTAATCTTGGACATTCCGGCTTCCAGAATTGTGAGCCAATAAATTTCTGTTCATTATAAATGACCTAGTCTCAGGTATTCTTTTATGGCAGCACAAGACAGATTAAGAAAGGAATCCAGCAATTATACAAGATCCATTATGCTCTTAAAATGTTCTCCCTTTTTTCCCCTCCACCATCTCACCTTGATGAAACTCAACTCTTCTTTGATGACAATACTTTCCCATTGTCCTCTTTACCAAAGACAATTTCTTCTTAATTTTCTCCTGTGTCACTAAGAGCAGAAAACGTCTCCTTTTTCCTTGATGCCACCTTATTGTTCATGTTAATTACCCTTTTTGTCCCAGATTTCTAAGCTCTTTGGCTTTCTCAACACTTAAGGTCCACATTTCTACTCCAGTCTCACTTCATATTTCTTGCTTTTTTTATTTCTTAATTTTACTTATCTTCTAAAATGGCCTATGCCTTCATCATGAACTCTGTTACATAATTTTTACTTTTCCAAAATTTTGATAAAGTAGTTATCAAACCTGAACCCTTGTTAGATATTTCTAGGTGTCTACCTTGAGCTTCCATTATTCCTATTGTATTAATCCCTTCACCTGGTAAACCTCATTGTCTTTTTCTTCAGTTCTTGTTCTTCACCATTTGATACTATTGGAAGAACAACTCAACTCTCTAAAAATCCATGCTATTAATTCTCATTCTTGTTCATTCCTTTTAAAACCATGTCTTGTAATTTTTTGCATTTTATTGTTCTAAAATTGCTTGCTTCAAAAAAAAATCACATGCTAAAATATTTTAGAAGAAAGGTTTTTGTTTAAAAAACCATAGGATTCAAAATCATGTGATATTTCAGCTTCAAATATCGCTTTCTCAATTACAGGTTCAGTTGGGAGGTAACGTCACTATATTATATCATTTTTCACTGTTAAAAGTTTTGCCCTCTTTGTCCTTGCCTTGATTCCATCAAGAATAAGAACAGAAATTATCTATCTTCTCCAAAAAGATTTTAAATATCATTAGTCAGCCACAGAGAAGTAAATTTTATTATCTCATGTTTAAATATAGTCATGTGCTACATGATGACATTTCGGTCAAAGACAGACCACATATATGATAGTGGTACCATAAGATTATAATAGAGCTGAAAAATTTCTCTTGTCTAGTAATGACATAGCCATCATGTCTGTGGTGGTGCAGGTGTAAACAAACCTACTGCCAGTCATATAAAAGTATAGCATATACAATTATGTACAGCATATAATACTTGATAATGGTAATAAACAGCTATATTACTAGTTTGTGCACTTACTATACTATACTTTTTATCATTATTTTAGAATGTACTCTTTCTACTTATTAAAAATAAGAAAGCAAACTGTAAAACAGTCTCAGGCAGGTCCTTCAGGAGGTATTCCAGAAGAAGGCATTGCTGTCATGGAGAAAGACAGCTCCATAAGTGTTATTGCCCCTAAAGTCCTTCCAGTGGGACATGAAGTGGAGGTGGAAGACAGTGAGATGGATGCATAGGCATAGGCTGACGTGTGTGTTGGCATCTTCATTTTTAGCATAAATTTTAAAAACTAAAAAAAAAATATTAAAATAGAAAAAAACATAAAATAAGGACATAAAGAAAGAATATATTTGTACAGCTATACAATATGTTTGTGTTTTAAGCTAAGTGTTATTGCAAAATATCAGCTCAGCCTGTAATCCCAGCACTTTGGGAGGCCGAGGTGAGTGGATTGCCTGAGCCCGCGGGCTCGAGACCCACCTGGGCAACTTGGCGAGGCCTCATCTCTATAATAAATAAAAAAAAACTTAGCTGGGCATGGTAGCGCGCGCCTGTAGTTCCAGCTACTTGGAAGGCTGAGGCAGAAGGATCGCTGGAGCCCAGCAGGTCGAGGCTGCGGTGGCCGGGAGCAGTCGCTGCACTCCAATCTGGGTGACAGAGTGAGACTCCAACTCAAAAAAAAAAAGAAAAAAGAAAAAAGTCAAAAAGTTAAAAAAATGTTAAAGTTTATAAAGTAGAAAAGTTACAAACTAACTTATTAAGTTAATTTATTATTGAAGAAAAATATTTAAAAATAAACTTAGTGCAGCCTAAGCGTACATTGTTAATAGAGTCTACAGTGGTGCACAGCAATGTCCTAAGCCTTTACATTCACTCACCACCCACTCACTGACTCACCCAGAGTAACTTCCAGTCCTGCAAGCTCCATTCCTGGTGAGTGCCTTATTCATTTTTTATCTTTTATATTGTGTTTTTACAGTACCCTTTCTACACTTAACTATGTTTACAGACACAAATACCATTGTGCTACAATTGTCTACAGTATTCAACACAGTCACATGCTATGCAGGTGTGTAGACCAGAAGCAATAGGCTATACCATACAGCTGAGGTGTGCAGTAGGCTCTACCATCCAGGTTTGTGTAAATGAGCTCTATGATGTTTGCACAATAAAATTGCCTAGTAACACATTTCTCAGAATGTATCTCATCATTACGTAAGTGATGCATGACTGTACAGGGTCTTTCCAAATTTTTAAGACTCAGATTAGATATCTGCTACTTTAACAAGAGTCACTTTTAACTAAGTGAGGATAAGGGCTGAGATCATAACACCCAAGAACCTGTAAACAAGAAATCACTACAGTCCACAAGATGTTGGGACTGTTAGGCTGGAGAGGGTAACATGCAATGTAGGATGTGCAGGTTAGACTCCATCAGCCTTGGGCAGCTTTCCTGAGCCTTTGGGGACCAGCTTATCATGAGTCCCAGGCTTCTGTTGTCCCTTGCTGCCTACCTGTGAAGAACTCAGTTTCTTTGCTTAACTTATTATATGAGTGTTCTGTTCCTCTGAATTCACACTAGTGGTAGCAATTTCAGGTCAAGGTGCAGTGGGTTAATGTTAGAGTAATTGGTGCACAGTGAGCCTGCTAGAGTAGCCAGTGTGTGATGAACTTGCTTCACACTTGGACCTTGGTTTTCAAGGTCCCTCTGAAGGTAAAATTTTGAAGGCCATGATGCCCTGCCTGACAAAAGTGCACCATCCAGTGGGATACAGACTGGGTGCAAGGAGCACAATATCCGTGCCTCTTTGTCTTGTTTACTTCAAGTCAGAGACCAAAATGGAGGCCATTAAGCTGAGGACTGAGCAGGTGGGCAGAGCAAGGCCAATAGCTAGATATACGATACATGACCCTGTAAGATTTCTAGTTTTAATTAATCATTCATGGAACTGGCTGAGTGTGAATTTACTGAAAGCCTATCAAGTTTTTAAGGAATATTATCTTGTCCGTGAAATCACTCTGACTCACAAAAGACTATGGTTGCCAAGGTAATCACAAAGCCTCCAAACCACATTTTCAGGAGAAAAAGGAGGCAAAGAGGACTCTTGCCCAAAGCTCATCTTGGATTTGACCAGAGAAGAGTCAACAGTAAAGTGTTCGCAGGGGCAGTCAGATTGATTGTGTAAAGGAACTTTTGTCACTGCAGTGACATAAAGTCCTTGTTCTTTCTGATCAGCAGAATCTGATTTATCTTGTGAACCAGTGGCCAATTTTGTTTCTCTATCTCTCCTTTCCTCAATGAACTTTTAAAGTAGTTTGTGCTCTTCAGCTGTGTGTATTGGGTATGTTGTTGGAAGTTAAAATAACATTGAGTACATAGATTGAGAAAGTTCAAAGAAAGATTGTATTTGAACTAAAGGAATTAATAACTTGTAGATCTACTGGCCTTGGAGCTGGCTCTAAAAATCTAACGAGAGCCTGGAGTGGTGGCATGCAGCTGTAGTCCCAGCCTCTTAGAAGACTGAGGCAAGCCGGGCTCAGTGGCTCACCCTGTAATCCCCTGCTTTGGGAGGCCGAGGTGAATGAATTGCCTGAGCCTGCGGGTTCAAGACCCGCCTGGGCAACTTGGCGAGACCTCATCTCTACAATAAATCAAAAAAAGTAGCCGGGCATGGTAGCGCGCGCCTGTAGTTCCAGCTACTTGGAAGGCTGAGGCGGAAGGATCGCAGGAGCCCAGCAGGTCGAGACTGCGGTGGCCGGGAGCAGCCACTGCACTCCAGTCTGGGCGACAGAGTGAGACTCCAACTCAAAAAAAAAAAAAAAAAAAAGAAGACTGAGGCAAGAAGATTGCTTGAGCCCAGGAGCTCAAGGCCAACTTGGGCAACACAACGAGACCTCATCTCTATTAAAACATCATAATACTTTTTTAAAATTGAAAAATAAAAATCTGACTATTCCTCAGGTTATCTCCCTTGAGGAGTGAAAGATAATTATGTTTTTAGCTGTCTATATTTTTTTGCATTATGTTGTGCAGAGACATTTTTGGGACTGTGTGAGTAGGAAGAAGGGTGTGTATCTAGACAACTGAACATAGATTACAGTTACTGGACTACACTTTGATCTGATGGAAAGAGCATAAACTATAATTGCAAAAATGTGGTATAATAGAAACTCTAGTGAATTGAGAATCAAGAAATTTGGAATCCAGGCCTGATTTTGTTAATGTACTCTTTTTTTGGGTGTCTGTCATACTAGGCCAGTATTCTCTGATCCTTGGTAGCAAAACACCATAACATTCTGTAGTAATAAGTAGTGAACAAGCTTCATGCACACGCTACTGGTTCATGGCTGCCAGGGTACAGAGACCTAACCCTTAGGCATCTGAACTCACCTTGAAAGCCATGGGCATTTCAATGATGTAAAGATCCACGTAATCTAGCTGGAGGACCTTGAGGGTCTTCTCCAAGGTTGGGCGGACCATTTCTGGCACATGACTTGTAACCCACAGCTGAAAGAATCAAAGGGGCATAGTAAACCAATGTCCACACAATTTTCATGATAATGCAGCCCTTTATTTTATTTTTACTTTCTTAAAGACAAGGTCTCAGTCACCCAGGATGGACTGCAGTGGCGCACAGTTCACTGTAGCCTTGACCTCCTGGGCTTGTGTGATCCTCCTGTCTTAGCTTCCTGAGTCACTAGGACTACAGGTGTGCACTGCCACACCCAGATAATTTAAAAAAAAAATTTTTTTTTAGAAACAGCATCTTGTATTGTTGTCTAGACTCCTGGACTCAAGCAATCTTCCCACCTCAGCTCACAAAGTGCTGGGATTACAGGTGTGAGTCACTGCACCCAGCCCACTGGACGACGTTTCTAATTGACCCTTAGCACTTGCACTTCTCTTTGTACAATTGGAACTACTTACACAACTTTCTAGATATTCTGACATTTCCAGACACTATTTTCATGCCACTCTGACAAAAAGTGTGCTTCAAATGAGCAAGGAATTTGGCTGTGTGTGTGGCCTTAATAGACCTTCACGTTGTGACAGCACGGAAGACTGGAGAAATTCTAAATTATTGCACAGATGTAGATTATCTTTCACTGCTCTTTTGTGTTTAGTTGGTTCTACAGACCCAGGGAAATTTCTAAGAAATTGCTCAGTTACTAAAGTGTTACATCAGGGGTGTCTAATCTTTTGACTTCTCTGGACCACACCAAGTAACTTTTTTGTTTCCCTGGACTGCACCAAATAAAGAGAAATTGTCTTGGGCTGCAAATAAATTATATGATATAGTTAGTGTATATACATGATAAGACTTATTTTTTTGTATTTTTATTATAAAGTTTAGAAAAATGGGAACAATATGAAACTAGTGGGAAATTTGACCTCATTTTTGTAAAACGAATCTATCAATCTGGTTGGATGGAAGTGTTTGCAGTTCTTAGTTCTCAATGTGCCTGTCAGAAACATTTGTCCAAGTTTTGCTCTTCGTGCGCTTCATAAGTAAAAACAGCTGCTCACAAATATGTATATGTGCTGACAAAAAGCGATGTCATTAATAAGGTGTGACTGTAAACTTCAAAAATGGAAATATGCATGGGATCACGGAGAAAATAAATGCTAAAAGACACAGGATGTTAAAAATTGTGTGGGGCCATTTTGCTAGCTATCCTGGACTGCATGTGGTCAGCAGGCTGCAGGTTGTACTTGACTGCTTACATAATGAAAGATCAAGGCTTAGATTGTCATAGTGGAGCATGCATTCTTTAGGCGTGTAAAACATAGGATGCTGTGGAGGGCTCAGACTCATAGGACAAATTACTCTGTCTGCTTAAAACATCAATTTTGCTCATATATGTGGAGGAAAAGTTCTGAAATTTTGTGCTTTTTGTCACAAGATAGGTCTAGCAAAATTGGTATCTGAGTTTTTCCTCCGATAGACAATGATTTTTTTTTCTTGCCTTATAAGTAAAGAAAATGTAGTTGAAAAATGTGCTAAATGTGTTTTTGTTGTTACTGTGGGTCCCTTGTGTCATTGCTGCTATCCCATCTAAGTGTGTTGGGAATTTTTTTTTTTTTTGAGGTGGGATTTTACTCTGTCACCCAAGCAGGAGTGCAGTGGCACAATCATGGCACAGTGCAACCTTGACCACCTAAGCTCAGGCAATCCTTCCTCTTCAGCCTCTTAAGCAGCTGGGTCTACAGGCATGCACCACCATGCCCAGCTAATTTTTTGCTTTTTTGTAGAGGTTGCTGAGGCTGGTCTTGAATTTCTGGGCTCAAACGATCCTCTCACCTTTGCA
Source organism: Tarsius wallacei (assembly GCA_963574415.1). Taxonomy (NCBI): domain Eukaryota; kingdom Metazoa; phylum Chordata; class Mammalia; order Primates; family Tarsiidae; genus Tarsius; species Tarsius wallacei. The sequence goes on along the minus strand of CAUYQG010077494.1, from coordinate 7,389 downwards.
TCCCAAAGTGATGGAATTACAGGAGTGAACCACCATGCCTACACTATATTTAAATTTACTCTTACTCAACAAACATATATAGTATTAGCTTTGTGCCAGGTACTACTTAAGTGCTTTGTAGATGTGAGCTCATAACAACTTCATGAAATAGTTGACAGTATTATCTTCATTTTACACAAAACAAAACTGAGACCCAGAAAAGTTAAGCAACTATCATTTCTCCCAAACTAACACATAACTCTGTAAACAAGAATAATGAAAATCTGTTTTGCATATTTTTGGTGTCATTTTACACTTACCTTTTAAAGAAGCAAACAAACCCAAGCTGTTATTATTAAGTCGGCATATTCATGAGTGTAATTGTACACGCCTCCCTACCTCCCCCCCACCCCCCAACACACACATACAACTCACAGCTAGTAGTGCCAGATCAGGGATTTGGACCTGGACACCAGAGTCTGTGAACTCAGTCATCTCAATGCTGCCGCAGGTGCCAGCTGAGCTGCAGTGGAAATGGATTCTCCTAGGCAACAGCAACTGCACATTACAGGAACTCAGCTACTCAGCTTCAGGACTTGTGTATTTTGCTCAAGTGTACTTTACAGTACAATATTAACATTGTGTGTATATTCATATCACATTGTACGCACAACCATACTTTTGGGGCAATTTAAGGATTTTGAAGGATGTTTTGACTGCCTTCTTCTTGTATGCTAACTTTAGTGTCTACCATAGCGAGATGATTCTAGCATGTCAAGCCAAAGGATTCTATGGTGTGCCCGCATGTGCAAGAAGCCCACACAACTAGCTTTTGGATTTGCCGCTTTATGAACTTTTCTTGTGTGAAACAAAATCCATTAGTTCCAAACATTCATATGATTTCTGACTTAATAATGTTTGCTCAAATACTTTTTTTTTGCCTTATTTTATTTTAAAGATGTGGGGTTCATGTTAGGATTAGGTACATAAGTGGTTTATGTGCAGGTGGCTCAAATACTTTTAAAAAACCCTCTTTCTCTTTCCAAAATGCTACTTTCCTTATTTTCACTTCTCATAAACTAACAAATGACCCGGTAATACAAGAATAATGAAAAACTTGTTTTGCATAATTTTGGTATTATCTTACACTTACCTTTTGAAGAAGTAAACAAATCTAAGCTGCTATTAAATTGGCATAGTCGTGAGTGCAATTATACACACTTCCACACACACAGATGGAAGATAAATAATAAAATGAATACCTGAAACCCATACCCCTTCCCCCAGTGAGGTTAAGAGTTATCATCTAGGAAGCCCACTATATGTCAAGAGACACAACCTTATTATCTAGAAGCCCACTATGTGACACGCAGTGCACACTATCCTGATATATGTGTTTATCTTTGCCTTGCTTGGTTTTATAGTTTTTACTATAAATATACCTCTAAATAATACAATGTTCAGTTTCTCCCATTTTTTTTTTGAAAGCAGGATTTATTGAGAGGACAGAAAAGCTCCCACAGTGGGAGGAGACCCGAAGGGGTTGCCCCAGTTTCTCCTATTTTTGATCTCTATCTAAATGGAATCCTACTCATGATGTGCTTTCTTCCCTTACTATCACATTGAAATATATCCCCATTGATGCTAGTAGCTGACTTTAACATTACTCATGCACGGTGTCTGGATACATTACAATTCATTTGTCCATCTACTGTTGATGGACTTTCAGGTTCTTTCTGGTTTTGAACTATCACAAACAGTGGTGCTATAGACATCTTTACAAATGACATTGATCTTATAAGACTAAGGTTCTATGGAGTGTGTATTAAGAAGAGGAATGGTTAGGTTAAAAGGTATGCACGTTTTCAGCTTCACATGGATTAACCTTGAAAATGTTATATTAAATGAAAAAGGCTAGATACAAAAGGACAAATAAGCTGGGCTTGGTGGCTCAGCCTGTAATCCCGCGCTTTGGGAGGCTGAGGTGAGTGGATTGCCTGAGCCCACAGGTTCGAGACCCGCCTGGGCAACTTGGTGAGACCTCATCTCTACAATAAATCAAAAAAATTAGCCGGGCGTGGTAGCGCGCACCTGTGGTTTCAGCTACTTGGAAGGCTGAGGTGGAAGGATTGCAGGAGCCCAGCAGGTCGAGGCTGCGGTGGCTGGGAGTGTGCCACTGCACTCCAGTCTGGGTGACAGAGTGAGACTCCAACTCAAAAAAAAAAAAAAGGCCAAATAGTATATGCTTGCATTTATATAAAGTGTCCAGAATAGGAGAGCAATAGAGATATTGAGTAAATCAGTGGTTCTCAGTGACTGTGGTGAGGGATGCACGGGAAGTGACTGTAGATGAGGATAAGATTTCTTTTGGAGGGGTGATTCTAGAAATCTGGATTTAGATAATGGTGATGTTTGCACTGCTTTGTGAATATACTAAAACCCCTGATTTAAAATGGTGAACTTTATGGTAAGTGAATTATATCACAATTAAAAAAATAGTGATCTGTGGACAAATAGGCACACACACAAAACAAGAAGACTGCTTTTATAAAGAAAGCTTTGACAAACACTTATATAACATAAACCACCTCCTCCTTTCCTGCCACTTCTCAAAATTTTTGCCTTGTTGATTTGGCTTTTCCTATATTGAGGTGTCTTAAATCAGTTTCCATGTATGAAGAAGCAGCTTTGCCCTAAGCTTCAGGTAGCTAATTTGCCCCTATGTTTTTGGACAAGTGTGAAGAATCTCGCAGCTGGGAAGAAGACAGGTCTTCTACTCTTGGTGAGTCCAACGTTCTTCAGCAGAGAAAAGTGGCCAGATGCATCTACAGTACAAGGTGATGGACGGTGAAGGCAGATCTCACCTTTCCACAGTAGAAGATGTCCTCCCTCTGCACCTTTCCTTCTGCTATCTTCTCCCTGATGGCTTCCCCAACTTCATGCTCGTTGTGATAGACATAGGCTCCATCAATGTGTCGGTACCCTGTGTCAATGGCAACCTTCACTGATGTTGCACAGGCCCCCTTAGGGGTCTGAAATGACAAGGAGGTTGGGAGTGGGGGAAAGATAACTATGAGTCTTTATTTTAGTTTAATCATCATTAATGAGGACATTTTACACATACATTATTTTATAGCCAAAATGACATCTTTCCAATTCCATGCTGTTGTGTTTGGAAAAGTGTCCAGAGTTGGGAAAAACTGACCTCCTAGTGGTCTCCCCTCCCTCAGCAGGAGTGCTTATCTGCATCAGGGTTGTTCTCAGCTTTGTGTCTTCAGAAACGTTATTTGATCAATTTTACCTGTGCCCAGAGATTTTATGGAAGCGTTGTCATAGGAAGGCACAAACTAACTGAAGAAGAAGAAATTATAAATCAAAGATTTAGATAAACAAATTGAGATGTGTCTACAGAGTGGAATACTACACGGTAATAAAAAGGAATGAAAAAAGAAGAAGAAGAAAAAAAGGAACGAAACATTGGTGATACACACAGGCTGAATAAATCTCAAAATAGCTATACCAGGGAAAGAAGCCAGATCAAAAAGAATAAATACTATGCTAAGGCTAGAAAATAAAAACTGTGGGAGAACAATTTTCTGATCTTTATCAAATATCCAATCTCAGGTATTCTTCTATATAGCATCACGAAACAGATTCAAATACTATTTTTCAGACAGATCAGTGATTGCCTGGAGATGCCCTATGGGCAGGAAAAGGGATTACAAAGTGGCACAAGGAAGAAGTTTTAGAGTTAATGGATATGTTTGTTATCTTGATTGTGGTGAGCATTTCACAGGTATATGTATGTCAAACTCATCAGCATCAGATTATATACTTTGAATATATGTACTTTATTGTATGCCAATTATACCTCAATAAAGCTGAAGTAAAAAGATTGTTGGGAAACATGTTAGATTTTTCAAGACTATATTTTTATCAAATTTGGTAGCTAAATCTTTATTCATTTTATTGACCTGCCTTAAGCAGAATGAGTAATATCCTGTCCCTGAACAAACCAACGTGGCAAATTCTTAATGCATGAGGTATGCTACTCATTTACTGTGGTTTGAATGTTTTTGTCCCCCCTCAAAATTTATGATGAAATTTAATCTCCAATGTAACAGTGTTGGGAGGTAGGGCATAATGGGAGGTGTTTAGGATTAAGGCCACTACAAAAAGGGCTTGTGGTAGTGGATTCTTTCTTCTGTTCTTCTGCCACATTAATAACAATGTTTCTCTCCTCCAGAGAATGCTGCATTCAAGGAGGTGTCTTGGAAGTAGAGAGATTGGGCCCTAACCTGCTGGCACCTTGGTCTTGGACTTCTCGGCCTCTGGAACTGTGAGAGAACAATTTTCGGATCTTGATCAAATAGTCTCAGGTATTCTTCTACATAGCAGCACAAAGAATATTAAAATACCATTTTTCAGATTCCACATAAATCACTGTTCTTCAAATTTAATAATATTTAAATAAAGAGTCTGATATTTAAATAATTGTCTCATTTTAGTTACATTTGCTTCTTAATGAGAAATGGAAATGAGATTTCCATGAAGACAAACACCTAGTCCCATCAGACACAATTTCTGAATTATCTTTTAGAGTGTGTATGTGAGAGAGTTAATTTTATTTTCTGATTTATAATGACTTCATATCTAGAGGCTGAGGGTTCTGATCCTGTTCAACAAATGTTCAGAACTACTTGTGCTTTCTTCAGTGTTCCAACAAAATGCTGGTCAAATTGCAGCAGACCTATGAACTCTGGCCCACAGTTATTGAATTGTTGTGGGATCAGTGAGATAAAGAAATCTGAAATATATTTCTAGTGACTTTATAATCCTGGGCAGGAAATAGAAAGCCTTGGGAGCATATATTGTATTTTTTCCCGCTACTTCAGTTGAAAGTTATTGCTTTTGAGAAGATAAGAGGATTTAAAAAATGAATAAACCGGCTACATAGATGATATTAGAAGATACAATTCATAGTCACAAATACCAAATAGCTTGGAAAAGAAGGCACACAACTCGGGAATGCTAGAACTATTTGTCTGGTTAATTAGTTAGCAACATGATTAATAGGGATGAAACAGAAATTGAGTTAAAAGGCTAGAAAAAAACCTATAAAATGAAATATTATGAAGGATAGCAAGTGCGACAATCAAAGCACAGTGGGAAGGGAAGGTGAGGTGCAGGATCCAGAAATTTACAGGGAAGAAAATAAAATACTACTTTCATTCAAGTGTCTGTATACTATTAATGAATAGAACGAGTCTTAATACAAGATGGTGAATATAATCTCAGAAGCATCACTGAGAGTTTATAAGCTGGAATTGATCATTTATATGTAGAGCTAAAGTACACAATGAAAGGAGCCTCAAACAGCACATACTAAAGTATATGCTTGTATTTTCAAAGGATAACTCAAATAAATGAAGCACAGAGGAGAGCATTTGGGATAAAGAAAGTGAGAAAGACAAGGGAAGGAGTGTGGTCTACCACAGTGCTGAACATATAGGGATGATGCTTAATATAATAAAGACTACGGCATAGAAGCAAGCTAGAGTAGCGAAAATCTTGGGTTATTCCTCTGTCATCAAAGAACTCTTTCTAAAAGCTGAATACTTGGTATACTATTTACTTGCTAAAAATTATTCTACCTCAGAATAATTTTAAACATAATTATTTTAAACATAATTCTAACCAATAGAGGAACAGAAGATAGGATTAAGATAGCCAAAGAAAAGCAGCTAAAGAGTGTTTCTCTCATGGAGTAAATCAAAATAGACAGAGATCCTCAGCACTCAGGGGAACAGGACCAGCAACATACCCCATAACTCACCAAGGATATAACAGTATCCACAGAGTGCAAAGAGAAAAATTGATTGACCTGGGTAGCAACTAGCCAGATTTGCCTGGATCAGGGCAAAAACCAACCTTTGGACGCAGCTGAGAAGGAGAGAGGGAAATTCAGTTTTTCGCTCCTGCCACAGACTTAGAAGGCCCCCTGAGCTTCACGGGACTCCATGTGAAACTGCCTAACCCGCAGCCATGCTCTGCCGAAACACACATGGAGAAGTAGAAGGAACTAAAAGCCCTGAATGGCTCCAGGTGCCCTTTTGCAGGTTGCTTTCTGGCCTGGCTAGGAGAGAATAGGACCCAAAGGCAAATTCTGCAGCTATAGACTGTTCCTGGCAGTGTAAACACCTGAGGCTGTCTGCACTTTTACACTTCAAATGCAGTCTGCCTGAGGCTAAGGCAAAGGAGCTGGGGGTGGAGTGACTCATTGTCCTAACAACCTTTCTCTCTCTCTGGAAACTCTTTTGTGCAACCTTTATGCAACATGTCAATGTTACTTCAGTGGCTGGGGACTCTTTCCCAATCCCCAATGGGGTAGCAAATTGTGCACACATGTGGCAAGCTTGAGTTTTCCTTCCAGAAGGCTCAAGACAGACAGGGGTTTTGAGTAATCCTTATAGCCCCACCCATTGTCTGGGTTGGCTGGTTATTTCCTGTGGCCAAGCAGAAAGTCCAAAGCCACCATTGCTGCTGGATCTCTTTCACAAGTGCCACCTCCTGGCTGGAGATCAATTCACACAGTCCATTACATCTGATATAATGCCTTAGCTCTGGGGAAGATATAACCCAAACCCCAGATAATACCAATATCCAAGCCACCCCAGCCACTCAGGACACCTTGAGCCCATGCAGGTACCCAGTACACCAGCCACCACAGCTGGTAATTGAGAAATTCACTCCATTAAGGTTATATATCACCAAAGAAACTCTACAGTGCCTACGTCAGCTTCAGCCAACACCAAATAAGAAGACATAGTCTACTCAATTGAGAAGGAAGCAGAAAAATAATTCTGACAATTTGAAAAAACAGAGTTCTCCAACACTCCTAAAAGACTACACTAACTCTTCAGTCATGGACCCTAACCAAAATTAAATATTTAGAATTCCAGAGATAAAATTTAAAAGTATGATTTACAAAATTACTCAAAAAAACCCCAAAACTATCTCAGGGCATGAATAAAAATTTCTACAAAGGGATAGATACCTTAAAAAAAAAAAAAGCCAAACTTCTGGAAATGAAAGGCTTATTTAGAGAAGTATAAAATGCGGTGGAAAGTTTTTGTTTTGTTTTTTTGAGTTGGAGTCCCACTCGATTGCCCAGACTGGAGTGCAGTGGCCGCTCCCGGCCACCGCAGCCTCAACCTGCTGGGCTCCGGTGATCCTTCCGCCTCAGCCTTCCGAGTAGCCGGAATTACCGTGCGCTACCACACCCGGCTAATTTTTTTTTATTTATTGTAGAGATGAGGTTTCGCCTGCCCAGGCGGGTCTCGAACCCGCGGGCTCAGGCAATCCACTCACCTCAGCCTCCCAAGGCGCGGGATTACAGGCTGAGCCACC
>CAUYQG010077493.1:0-45963 GCA_963574415.1 Tarsius wallacei | reverse complement strand
TGAGGTCACAACCATGAACAAGATACTCCTTTCTTGCCAGCAGCTTACATTTAGTAGGAAAACAAAAACTAACAAGTAATTCAATAGAATGTAATGGGTATTATGACAGAATAGCTAAAAGAATATATTGTAGGGCAACCTAACCTAATCTGCAACAAGAGACTTGTACTGGAAAAAAAAGAGGTGTTACATGAGCTTTAAAAGGAGAAAGGAGTTACTAGAATTAGAAAGAATGGTAAAGGAATATATTTGAGATGAAGAATGCAGTGTGTTCCAAGGCCCAAAGTTAAAGAGAATAGACTGACTGGAAAAGAGACTGCAAGGGAGAGAGGCTGAAGATGATACTGGAACACAGAGGCCAAAACATGAAAACCTCATAGACACGTTAGGAAGAATAGACATTGTCCAAAGACAATGGGAAGGTACTGAAGGTTTTAGATAGGAAAGTACCATGATCAAATAAGTATTTGAAGAGATCATTGAGTCTTAGAGTGGGAGAGGGAGGGTTGATGGGAAGAAAGACCAGGGGAAAAGACCATTCAAGAGTTCTATGGTAGTCTAAAGGGAAAAAAATGTGGCCCAGATTTGTGTAATGGCAATGAAGGCAGAGAGCAATACACAAATATAACAGTGATATCTGTAGCTCATTGGGCTCTTTGGTAATGGAAGGTGATAGTCTCTTAATACTTTCCAGGTGTCTGTTTGGGAAACTGAATGGTAATACTGTGTTTACTGAAGCTTTGAAGCACATCAGGCTTTTTGGTTGAGTTTTTTTAATTTTTATTTCTTTAAGATGTGGGGTACAATTCAGGGTTAGGTATACAAATGATCATTGTATGGGAAAAGGTTGAGCCTCACTTTGATCCCTACATCACCTGGTTTGAGATCAGGTACCCTTATTGATGAAATGTGCTCCCCTCTCCCACCCCTGGCAGTTTCCCACTACTGCCAATCCCTTTCTTACAGTATTATGATAATTGTTCAGGGTCCACTTATGAGAGAGAACATGTGGTGCTCAGTTCTTTGTTTCTGTGCTAGATCACAGAGTATTATAGATTCTAAATCCATCCAAGTTGCCGTGAAGTTCCTAATTTGGACATCAGGTTTTAAAAGGAAGATAAAGAGATTCATGTTTGATGTAACCATAAGATGTACCAGTGGAGATGCTAAAATGGTATCTGAATACATAGATCTGAAGTTCAGGAGGGAGGCACAGATTTGAAAGTCACTTAGACAATATGTAAAGCCATAAGAATACAGGAAAGAGTTTACGGATGGAATAAAATAAGAAGAAAAGAAAACAAAGCTTAGGACCTAGGTAAGTACACTAGCATTTAATGGGTGATTAGAGAGGAAGATAAGTCTGTAAAGGATTCCAAGAAGAGGTACCCAGAAGGAAATATGAACGTAAGCACTCTTTTGACATAGAAATCAAGGGCATAAAGTAGCTCAAAAAGGGAGTGGTCAATAGTACCAAAGTTGCTGAAACACTAGTTAGAAAGGTCTGAAGTTTCTTTTTAATGTGGTCTCACAGTTTCGGTGAGGGTGAGGAGTCATCAGCAAGTAACAGCAGTGATGACGGTGCGCAAGAAGGTAGATTGTGAATGAGAAGACCAAGGAGTGAGTTAGGTTTTTTGCTAAGGTAACCAAGGGATGATTTTTGTTTGTTTGTTTGTTTTGAATCGGAGTCTCACTCTGTCACCCAGCCTGGAGTGGAGTGGCACACTCACGGCCACCACAACCTCAACCCACTGAGCTCAGGCAATCCTTCCACCTCAGCCTTCCAAGTAGCTGGAACTACAGGCAAGCGCTACCATGCCTGGCTTATATTTTGATTTATTGTAGAGATGAGGTCTTGCCAAGCTGCTCAAGCTGGTCTCGAACCCCTGGGCTCAGGCAATTCTCTCACCTCGGCATCCCAAAGTGCTGGGATTATAGGCTTGATTATAAAATATACAACTTACATGTTACTGAAAGCAACTTGTATTTTGGTTTTTATAAAACAAAATTATGTCTACTTAGAAGGCCAATTATGTCCAATACAAAATTTCTGACACGTGGTCCTGTAGTTTGGATTTCCTACTTCTGCTGTGGGTGTTCCACCCTTATTTGCCACCCAACCTTGATGTGGTTGGAGCATGGCCCTTTTCCTTGATTTTCTGTAACACCTCTTCTCCAAGTCATCTATATGTGTTGGGACTTTATTTCAGGTTTGGGAAGATGAAGAGTAATTAAACTGTAGAATGACAGAGTAAACATCATTAAAAATGTGTACTCAATATCCATGTTCCTAGGAGTCTTCTTGCCATCTGGTCTCTGCTTTCTCAATGGCCATCTTTCTCCTCAGGTCCCAGCCTCCCACCATCTTGTTAGACCCCTTAATTATTCTCTGTCTCTCTTCTTCATTTCTGTACCCTAATTTTAACTTACTGTGCAAAATGAAGTTCTCTGTACTTAACTATTTCCTTCAACATCAAACCTTAAGGCCTCACCTTCCTAAATGCAAAGGTTATGAAGAAAGATAAGTTTTTCTCTAAGAATTCTGATGACATCTGTTAAATTCATCATTTTTATTTTCTGTCATCCTGTTCACAGAATGATTTGGAGATTTCTTCTTCAATATATAGTTCTCTAGAGCAGAAGTTTTAAAATAGGAGATTTTCTACTAGAGACTTGTACTAGAAGAATAAATGGAACAATTCCCTGGATAATCTACAAGCATCTAAAAGAAAGCTCCCATATCCAGATGAGAGTCCGTGTGTTCTCCCTAAAGCAAAGACCAATACATTGATGGTTCTGCCACGCTCATATACAATCACTAGTGTCAAGGATTCTGTACTCTGCAAACTTGAATATTTGCTTCTTTCATATCTGTTTGATCTACCTATTTCTGAGAAGTATAAAGATTTTGAATTATTTAAAAAATCATATATTTTTACCACCATAAATATCAATCCTTCTAGTTTCTCTAGCCCTAAACCTACTAGTCATGTTTTACTTCTCCCTTTGCTTCTCCCTCATCCCTCTCATCCAATCACTTATGATATAATTAATGTTTCACTCACCACAAAAATCTTTGTCATGCCCATAGCTCTACAACAGGCTCTCATGACTGTTGCCAAGACTATTATAATAGCTCCTTGCTGGGCCACCCTCCTTTGGTTCCTTTTTTCATCCTTAGTCATCTTACCCACAGTTACCTTTATAACTCCAGACTTTGCCAGGCTACTTCTACCCTCTAGATAGAAGTAGAATGAATTCACTCATTGGTTTAATAAACATTCTTGAGAATTTCTAATGTGCAGAATAGAGATAAAAAGATGGATAAAGCCCATTCACAATCTCAACAAGGTAAAAATGTGATGGGGTAGAACACTGGTGTTTCTCAACTAGAATATAAACTGCTTTGCCTGCTACTGAAGTGCTCCCTAATGAGGCAGGAGCTTGCCTCTCCAGCCTTATTTGCCAGTCTTATTTCCTCTCTGTTATAGTGCCCAGTGGACTTCAGATACAATGAGGCTGTAATTTACAGAAAAACTTTTAAATTCAATCTTTGCCCTTTCCAAGCTGCCTAGCATTACCCCCTTCCTTCCGATGACACGGTACAGTTCTTTCTCCAAGTCTTTGAGATGGAACTCCTCCCGGCCTTCCAGGAACTCACTTTCTTCCTTCCATCGTTAAGCAAGTATAGCCAATGACTTTCTCCCATTGTATTTACAGTATAACACTTACTAAGGCTGCCTTCTGGGACAGATACCTGTATATCTATATTCTATTCTTCAATTTTACATTTCTGAAAGTGCCTTTCACATAATAGGTACCTAAATCCCACAATCTGGAGTGAACTTAGAAAGCACACAAGACAAGAACATTTCCTGCTCCTAACCAGATTGAAAACAATAAAGGAGCTTCTGAGGAGAGCAGAATCCACTGAACGTATGATGAGCCAGAAGGGGGACATATTCACAGTAAACATTTATTAATTTCTCAGAGATGCATCAATCACCTGGGAAGAGTTTCCTCTTCTTCCCGCTCCCAGTCATGTATTACCTCATGTTCTACAGTTCCAGGCAGGGACTCTAAAGCAGGTTTTCAAACTTCTATATTTCCCGCCTTATCAGTCATTATAATTTGGAGGAAGAGGCCTAGATGAATGTAAGAATCCCAAATCACTCTTTATCTTTTTAAATCCGTTTTTTTAAAAAGAAAGAATGGTAATCTATAGGATCTAGTACACATAGGCAGAGTATGGTCGTCCACACAGTTTGTGCAGATGGACTGGGCAGCACCCATTGTAGTGTACAGGGTTACTTCCATAAAAGCAACCTTATAGGAAGAACTGAAACAAGGGAAGAGGATAACATGTACTGTACAATGTATTGTTCCTGGCAGGAAGAACAAGAGGTAGCAACATAAATGCACTCAGTGGACAGGGCAACATCCCTGAGAGGTGGTGGGCCTAAATGTACAATCACAAATGTAATACAAATATATGTCAACAAAGAGTCTGAACAATTTTATTTAACTAAGCACTTTTATTTAACTGCCAAGTCAACTTAAGAAGTGGTGATGTGATCAGGTTCGTGATTATTGAAGTGGAGTGAAGAATGTATGGGGGTTTATTACATATATTCTTCTGTCGACTCTTGCTTTTTATAGGTTGAGTTTTTCATAATTAAAAGTTATAAAAATAAAACAAATATAAAAAAAGAAGCGGTGATGATGATGGTGATGGTGATAGTAGTGGTGATCTCCTCTGAAACATAAAGAAATTGATTTGACCAAGGCTACATAGCTACTATGTAATGTGCTAGAATTCAAATCCACAAGTATAATGCCAGAGCTATTATCTTAACTCTAGTTTCTGATGTCTTATGTATTGTGCGAGGTTGAATTAGGAAGTAGCAAATAATTTATACTTACAAAGAATATTGACATGGCAAAGAACTAATCACGTGATACCCCAACTGCAGAACCAAGTATTTATGATAAGTTAGAAATTTAGTTGCGGGATCTCTGTAGTGAACTTTCCAGGTGAGTATGGTTACACACTTAGCCAAGAGGGCAGCCTTTCTTCTATGAAAATCCATAGTGTGACCTGAGGAACATGTGGTTAGACATTATAAGCTGCCCAGTTATAAGCATGCCTAACTATCACAGATGATAAAAGTGTGAGAGTTAGAACTGGAAATAGGTGATGCATCCCACAAGAGGTAAGCATGGAGGTCTGGCTGAGTGAATTTTCAATGAATGTTACAAGAATACTAAATCTCAAGCAATCTACCCTGTGCCCCACTAGTAGTGTGAGTTACACTGTGCACCATCCACTCTGTTCCCTAAAGAATTTGAGGTGGAAAACTGGAGGCCTTATATGGATAATAGTCAACACAGACAGGAGACCCAGCAGGTCACAATACAGCAGGGTTTCCTCCTGGGGTCCACCTAAACACACAATTATACGGAATTGTGTTTCTATATAATTAGCTTGTTTTGAAATTCTATTTATTTTTTTAATGCATTTAAAGATATCCTGTGAAGAGGGTCCATACACTTCACCAGGCAGCTGAATGGATTCAAGGCACAACAAAGCTTAAGAAGCCTGGAAACAGTGAGGGACCTTTAGACCATGGAGACAGCTTGGAACACCAAGCTGTAACCATTAACGATGACAATCTTTCCTACTCAGTTACAATCCAGGAAGTAGTATGGCATCACCAGAACACAACTACCATGTGCACAGCTGTCATTACTAGTCTTAAAAAGCCAGAGACCACATGGGTATTTGATTAACTCATATCGACCACTCCAGAGCTAAAATAATGACCATCTAATAATCCACTCAAATCAGTCAAGGTTTACACTATTATCCATGTGAAACAAGTAGTTATTCTGAATTGAAGTACTTCTAATGATTTTTTACCTTGTTTGATTAGATCTTCTAGATATTTCAATATAAGGAAGTTAAAAAAAGAACATAGACCCAATGGTCTGCTAGGTTTGCTTCTTTCTAGAGGAGTAAACCATATTACCTCCAACATGTGAACAGAGCTGATTTGTCTTCATTCCTATCCACAATGGTACAAGCTATCAGAACACGGTTAGGTAAAAATGAAACATAATCCAAAGATAACCCACGTATTTCTAGGGAACGTATTTTAATATTGTACTAACTATGAATGCATCTGACATTTTCAGATTTAATGTCATATTAGATTTATTACACACACACACATACACACGCACAGGCAGGTAAGACCTTTTTCAGAAGGAATCAAGAAAATGATTTCCCTCTGTCAACCCTTCGATAGCAATTTTTCTTGATTCATGCTTTAAGATCAAATTAAGCAATTACAAACAAAATCTGGGTCCCACAATAATAAATTTAGATTATGAATGAAGTTAGAGACATAAATAACTAATGCAAGCACAAATTGGTTAATTGATGAATTTAGTATTTAAAATATTACACTTTCTGATATTGTCTATTTGAATTGGCTACAAAATAAGAAAATGTATTCCAATTGAAAACACAGTCTTTTTATAAATTGAATATAAATCAGAAATTCTCAGGGTTATTCTGAAAGGTTGAAAGGTGCAAGTATGCTGTTTCAATGGGAAGTCCTATGTCTCTTCCAAGCCTTTGTGGAAACCAGACTCGTTTTTATACCATCAGATTAATGTTTTAAATCTTGGTGTCTTCGCAATTAGGTTTGTATTGACTAAAAGTAAATTGACTATTTTAAAATTTAAAAAAAATTATTTTCCAGTGATAATTTGTCTTACTAGCATTTCATGAATGTTTTCATATTCTTTGTCAACAGAAAATGTACAGCTTTTATTTAGAACTAAAGTATGCGTTTTGAAATATTGTCTTAAAAAATTTGACTTTCCCACAACGTTATCATGAAGGCCAGTTAGAGGAGATGGACAATATTTTGTATTACTTTAATGTTTGATTTCTCTCTCTCTCTTTCTCTCTTTTACTTTATTTTTTTTTTTTAGGGCAATGAATATCCTTCCCTAAAAAACTGGAAGCAACAGAGTCATAGAATTAAAAATAAAAATCCCAGTCTCGGAGACGTAATAAGAGAGATTTGTGTCTCATGTTTTCAAAATCTTTGGCTTCCATATTGATGTCACCATAGTAAGAAACTGCAAAGGGAACAGGCAAAGAGAAGAACAAGCATTTACCTATTAGGATTCTTATAGATTTTGAATCTTTGATTTCACCTAGTTTGATGAGTTAATGATCTATTAGTGAAAGGATTTAAAGAGTGTTCTGAAAGTTAGAGCATGGGACAAACGTGAAATATTAAAGTGACAATGTCACATTGTCATAGATTATATGCTATGAGGAGGTATGTGTAAATCATATAAATCTCTTCTATATTTTTATAATTTTCTTAAAAATAGTTCCAGTCAATCATTAAATTAATGAAAAAATGCAGTGATCAATATGCCACTCATGGGAACAATACCAGTATAAATTATATAGCATAACTAATAATTCAATAACTAATAAAAATTATCCAGAAAAAATCAATGTATTTCAAAATAATGTAAAGTTGTTACCTCAAAATAGGATTTGATTATAAGGTTATAACTCAGAAAATATATCATTCAAAATAGTTTTTAGTTTTATCAACAAGTTGTGGGCAGTTTATTTTCACTGATAATTCAAGTTTTTGTCATATTTCTTAATATTTAAAAAGTAGAAAGTTGAAATTTAGTCTTCAAATAATTAATTCTCAACCCCAATTTTTTTTCATATTTTGTAGTTGTAAAACTCCTATATGATCAATAAGGACAGATGGATGTTTGAAATATGCACACTTGAAGAAAATATTATAGTAGTGTAAAATCACACAAGAATACACCAAGTCATTTTTTTCCTAAGGTTTAATTTTAACTAATAAATTTTAAGTGGTAACTGTAATGTCAACCCAAGTCTTTGCTTTTTTTCAATGCACAAACTATTTTTTGTAGCTTGCAGGAGAAATACATTATTTTCACCAGGGTAACATTTCCACCCTTATTGTAGTCTTTCTCTTATTTCATTTTTCTTGAGTCCTTTTTCTTCAATGGTTTAACAAGTCACTTCTGTTTTGGCTAAAGAGGAATCCTAGCACAATAATGTTTCAACTTGCAAGGAAGAACACCCCTATTGAGTTGATAGAATTCCACCAGCTGGATTAGATCCGTAAATCTTGTGTGGCCATCATCCAGTGTGTGGAACATTTCACCATCATCTTCAACCTGCAGAAGGAAAAGCAACAAATTAGGAAAGAGGGCAAATTTCCCAGTAGGACAATCATATTCTATTGCAAACTGTCTCCATATGCCATCGTTGACAAGTTTATAAAACTAATGAGCAGCAAAAAGAAAATTATGGCATGTCTTTCTTTTTTGTAATATCACTTGTAAGTAAAAGAAATATCATCTGATCCTTAGATAAGCAGTATAACCTTTTGTCTACTTCTAATTCTCCCAGCATTCTGTTAGTATAGTAGGATTCTTTTGAATCAATGAACAGTAAGGAATCTGCAATAACCAATGTAAAAATAAACAGAAGATTTTCATGCTCCCACTTAACAGAAATAATTTCCATTTCTAAATGTTGTCTACTTAGTCTCAAAAATGAATATTTGCATAATTTGTACCAGTAAATTGATTCTGGAGCAGTCATATATTATGCTAATGGAATCTCAGTTTCTCTCTCTCTCTCTCTCCTCTCTCCTCTCTCTCTCTCTCTCTCTCTCTCTCTCTCTCTCTCTCTCGGTCAGTGAAGTCTTCTGGCATTAGAAAATTCATATTTACTGAGAACGTAGATCACATAATCAAAGAAGTAGGGAGGATACTTTATATGACCTTTGTATAATTCCAAAAGGAGGCAATTCAAAAGGAAGCACTAGTTATTTAGCAATCTTTTGTAATACTTTCCTGAAAGTAGACACGATCTCTCTCTATTACCTGGTTCCAGTATACACATCTGATACATACACATGCACGCACACAGATAGATAGCAGTAGAAGAAACAGATGTCCCAAAACAAGTTGTGCCACCCAGAAGCAGAACCACAAATTTTTAAAAATGTGTTCAGAATAGTTTAAATGATCACCAGTGCCACAGTACCTGTATCTCCATTCATAACCATCAAAAACTAAAAAGCAAAAAATTGCTTTTCAGAAAAGAAAAAGAGCTTTAAAATAATGTTGCTTAAAGAACCATTAGTAGAATTCAGGAAAAAGAACCCTTAGTGGCCTTTTAACAACAGGTGGCATGGGGTCTATACAATATTGCTAAATCATATTTCATGGAAAAAGGAAAATTTAATTTTTACAATTCCTGTATTTCTTATATTAATTCAGGCTCATAAATCCATTTCTGCCAAACTTAACTCTAGTCAAAGCACAAGTTCCCAAATTATATTTAATAAAAGGATCAAAAGAAAAGCGAAGTTTCCTAAAGCTTATACATTAAGATCATTTCTAATATACGAAAGTTAAATCACAAATTACTTACTGGTATAATTTGAAAGTGCTTTATTTTTTGTCCATGACTCATTGACAGTACGAAAGTTTTGGGGTTACTCTGACTATCCCGTACCAAGAAAACTCTAAAGAAAGAGAAGGAATTTCAATATGTTTCTACATTTACTCATGGATTTCACAGAATTATGTGTAACAAATCCAGGAAGTGTATTCATAAACATAGCCACAAACCCCCTTTACTGTGTATTCCATGGGTGAAATTATTCAATTTGATAAAAAATATGGGCTAATATAATCTTATACAATAAACCCGTCAACAGTGCTAATATAATTTTAATAGGATAAGTATATAGCCCATTTGTCAGATTGTTGGCCATAATAACCAATATACTGTTTTACTGGCATTAACAATTAGTGCTAACAATTAGTTTTTCTACTGGGAAATTGACTATTCACATGTAACTGTTTTGCACAAAGGATAAAGCATTAGTATATTGTTATTTTAACTTCTGGGTCATGTTAGGCCCTGAAAGAGGATTTAATAATTTGGAATGAAGTCATTTTTTAACCCCTTCTTCTACACTGGATCGCCCTGCTTTTGATTCTGGTTTCAACTAGTACATACACAACAGAAAGGAAGAAATGAATATGTTCTAAAAAATCAATCTTGAAATCATTAATTATTAAATGTTTACCCAAAACATTTTAAGTAAAAGAAACACCCAAACATACTTTAATCTTGAAGAATGCAGCAGAAAACTCCTATAATGTCAGGCTAGAAAAATAAAGCATGGCCCAATGGCCCAAGAGAAAAATGCTGCCAGGTGTGGATTCTTATTCACTGGCAATGCAGTGCAAAACCAGTTTGGGAACAATTGTTGGCAAACACACTGTGTAAATGGTCCCCACTGATGAATCCAACACTAATCTCACTGTGCCTGGGCAAAGAGGTAGCCAAATTTAAGGCAGCACAGATATCTGACAAGATTATCCATAGCATTTGTGCTGTGTGAGATTCCAACATTACATCACTGGGAGATGGGACAAAAGGGCGTTTCACTGGTAAATCAAGCTGTAAGTCTCTCCCCATTCCCAAGTAGATCACCACTACCACCTAGTGGACTAGTGGGCATCATCACATCTTTCCAAAGGAACACCAAAAAATTTTTTTAAAAAGATATTATCATTCTTTACACAATCATTTCATTCAATTTACAAAAACTGTGCTCAGAAATAAAGAAAATTATAATCTTTCAAAACATTTTAATAATTCTTCATAATTTATTTCTTTTCTTGGTTTCATCATATTGCAATTCTGCTGATTGTTAAAATGTATATCCAAAAAGACAGCACTCCATGCAGAGAAGCATATTAAAATCTTCTCTTATTTACAGTCAAGGGAAATGCTGACTCGCTATTAATAATCTTCCATGTAAAGATGCATTTTCATCTAAATGTCAGTATTAAATCACCTTGAAACCTTGTCATTATCTTAAGCCAACTTTTGAAGATAAAAGATCCCATCACCACTTGTTTAAATTGATACTGGTTTCATTTCTCATCCAAACCTCAATACAACCTTCCTCATCTGTATTGCATTTGGAAGAACATTTAGTCAGTATTACAGAAAGCATCTGAAACACTGAGCAATTTGAGAAAAAGAAAATTCTTCAGATTAGCAACGTTTCATAATATATTTTATATTTCTCTTGTATATTCCATAGTACCCCATTAGAAGATAACACAGGAAATGTCAAAAAGTACTTTCTTTATAGGTTTATATTACGTTAAGCTGTTAAAATTTAGAGAAATGACAATAGGGTTGTAAACAGGCAGAAAAAATAAAACAAGCATTCAAAATATGTAAGAAACAGCTTTTTACTTAATACACCCTATATGATACTTTTAAAAATGAAACATGTAAGATAATGTCATGAAATAAACCATACTTTGGAATCATATTAATTACATATTCAAATCAAAATGTTAAACACTCAAAAACAAGTTCAGTTTTTCCCCTTATCAACTGATATCTAAGATGCTAGAATTGGCATAGAATGAGTAATATTAGTGATCAATGGTTAAGAACAAAGTACCCAATTATGTTATTTTTCATTTATGTACAAATACCAGGCACACACTATATACTAGGTGTTACATAGAAGTTTCTAGAATACAATGAAAACCTCACTTACAGAACAAAGTCACTTCTGTTCTATAAGCCCAAATTAAGAACTCTTAGTATGTGTTGAATAAACAATTGCTACTTATAGAAGCAGTTCAAATCACTACTGTTCAAAAATTAAAAGATCGAGCTTACCCATCCACAAGTCCTTGCTGGATAATCAATCGCTGAGCTTCATCTCTAGAAATTTTGTGGTGAAACCATGGCTGGGCTCGGTGGATAGCTAAAGAAAGAAAATGGATGAATTCCAAGCTTTGTTTGTAAATGATCAGAATTTCATTATATGTCCTTTGCACCATACCCACTCATTGACTACATCTAAAGGCACGTTTATCCATGATTCAGTGACAATAACTATGAACACACATACCCAAGTTTGTGGTGGAGCTCTGTGAAGAGGCAGTGGGGCTACCGTGAGTGCCCAGGCGTAAACATCCTTTTTTCTGAATAAGGTAGGGGAAAACAAAGCTCAGCTTATGGGTGAAACAAACCCAAATCATAAATATTTTGAAGAAAGTGAAGTTACTTTTACCCTCCAAGCGAGTCCTTCTTCAACTGCAACTGAAAGGGCTTCAGTGGGATTTTCTATAACTCTGCTTTTCTGGCCCGAGAAGTCCATTGCTACCAGAGAATTCTCTGATATGCTTCTCTGGGGAAAAACAAAAACAAAAACAAACACACACACACACACACACACACACATTTGAGCCATGAAAATATCTCTGAATGTTATCCTGTAGTATTTTTTTAGACAGGGGCTCCAAAAGTAGCTAGCAGGAAATTAAAAAGTTAAAATACACATTCAAGATAAAATGGTGCTATAAAATATTTTGGTTATATAACTTACATGGTTATTTGTTAACATAATTGAATTGAGAGCTGAATAGAGATTAGAAGTTTTCAAAGTATGTTTTTCTTCTATAACAAACCTAACTTTTTATATTCTCAAGTAAAATGGGAAAACTTCCATTTAGAAAGGAATAGCCCTTCCTGTAGTTAAAATGATACATTAGTTCTGAACTCATCTCTGTTAAGCTCTGAGATTCGTCACCCATCAATTAAATGCCAAAGCCATCTACTTATGAAGCAGTTTGTCTCATAAGATTCAAGATGCACCAAAGCTATAGCATAGATTGAGAACAATACCTCTTTAGAAATAGTACTCATGTTTCCTAATGAAGCAAACTAAAATACGTATCTTAAAAGCTTATCACATCAACTTTCTTCTTACTTAGAAAATAAAGTGTAGTAAAATAATAATTTAGATAATTCCATAATATTAACATTTTCACAATTTAATATATGAACACTTTCATAAAGGAATATATACGGCCACATGAGACCTGCAGAAAGAAGCCTAGAAGACAAATGAACTGATACGAAAAGAAGACAGCTGTGAACAAACATGACTTAAACAAGTAATAAAGCCATTATTTTTGCGAGTTACTTCTTATATTCTCTGAGGTGAAAGTAAAATATCCAAAACCTGGATCTTATGTTTATTTTTTGTTTGTTTGGGGATTGCTTCACAGCCACCTTCTAAAAAGTATGCCACCCCACAAGTCATCCTAATAAGAGACAACTGTTAAAATCTCCAGTCAAGAGTTTTACTCAGTTTTTCAACATCAAGAAAGAATTAAAACTCTCCAAAAGAAAAAGAAAAATGTTAAAACAATGAAAAATATTTAACTATTTAATTAACAGAAGAGCAAGACCAAAAGTGGAATTATAATGGTAAAGTATGTGCCAATCTGCATCTGGGGACAAGTGGCTTAAAAGCATTTTATATTTATTTACATGGATACAGCCACACCTAGCTTGGTTGAACAGACAATAGTCAAATGTATGCTTCAAACAAAACCTTCTCCACCAAAAAACCAAAAACAAAAAAATGTAGGGCTCCTTTTCACTGCATTGCATATCCCACTTTATTAGCATTTGTTATTTTCTCTTCAAAACATGCAGGAGTGGCCCACAATCTTATTATGGCTCATTTATATTTCTAGAGACCCAGCATGCAATCTTTCATTTGTTACAGGAGCCTTTATAACTGACAGCTGCTCTTTCCAGACAGATGCTGTCTCTGTAATCTCTATTTGCTGTCACACCTTAGTTTGCCCTTCTCACCCCGTGAGCTTCTGTGCTGGGCTGTGGACCAGTCGGATACACTTTTGCCTTGCCGACATTAATGAAAACCATCCACCTGCCCAAACCACCAAGTAACTATCCTCAATCTTAATAGCTTTATCCTTGTTATATCGCTCCCTTTGCATGCCAAGATGGGTTCTGTAATCTCAAGTTCCTGGTAACATATTTTTATGTTAGGAAAGTTCCTGGTAACATACTGTTAGGAAAGAAAAATAAACATAATCTGTTGTCTTTTTTTTTTTTTCCTCCAGTACAGCAGGCCAGGAAGTAAATCAAGATACTGTGTTCTCTAATTATTTGACATATATAAGAAGACTACAATACAAATAAGGAAATTTTTTATTGACTACATTAACTGGAATGAGGAAAAACACAGGAATATAGCAAATGTTTTTTTTACTAAACAGCAGGTAGTGGATGAAAAATTAATAGTTCACCTTTGGTGGACAAAAAAATGGACGTAAAGCAGAGTCTGACAAACCCAAAATGTCACTTTCTGCTCAATTTCTTTCACATAGGATAGCTGTGTTGATAACATTCAGAATTGGTTGTATTTCTCAAATATTTATCCCTTTTTCTGGCTCTTTCTTCTTAGGAGATTAACAGGGCAGGCCCTTAAAAGGGGGTCCAGGATTTTAATGGCATGGCTTTCTTTCTAAAAAAAAAAAAGTAGAGGCCTGGGTATACCCTGGATTATCTAGGCCACACTTTGAGATTCGATACACTCACTCTTAGTGAGGTTTGACGTAAAATGTTTTTCAGGCAGTTTACCTAGGTGACAACTAGTAGTGACACACTCTTTGTCATCCCATCTGAAGAATCTAGATAAACTTGCAGTGAAGTCAGTAGCAAAAGGGCACAGAATTTCTTCAGATACTGTTCTCTCATCTGCTTCATGCAGAGCTACAAGGTATCAGAAATGCAATAGAATCTAGGAGTTATGCAAACCATCACCCTTGCTTTTACTTCAGGGTACCAGTGATTCAGCCAAGGTCACATAGACAGCTTATGATGAAAGCAGTAACAGAGAAGTCTTGTCTAGGGTTCTTTCATGTACCAGGGAGTGGAAGTTACTGGGAAGAAACTGCAGCTTAGAACGTCTATCCCAGGGTGAAACATGAAGAATGAAAAGACCTTGAGCAGACTCCCCCTCCTCAATCCTGAGGGCCATAAGGACAGGTGCTTCTTTACACGAACCCTCTATTTGCCTAAAATATATTTGGCTTCCTGAAATGTCTGCTACTGATTGTCATTTCAAAGGCTGATGGGGTGACCATCCTGTACTATAGATAGCTATGATGTTCATTATGGTATGATAATTTTTCTCATTTCCCTTCTCAAAACGTCAACCTGGAAAAGTTAAGAAAAACATATTGTTCCTATAAAAAATGTAAGTAAAGTATACTAACTTTTCTGTGTAGCTCACTGAAAATAATCCCTGGATGAATAGCAACAGAGGCTAGTGAAGGTTGCTGGCATCTATTAGGTCTCTAATTCTTCCCTAATAATCTGGAAAAGTGAGATTCTGTATAGGCACCAAAGTCAACACAATTACCTCCCAAAACCTTTATATTTCTTTCACAGAAATTAATAATAGTAAATATATAATTCTCACATGCTACTCTGATCATGACAACTGCCAGACAGGGAAGGTCCTTACCTCACAGGCACCTGAAGTTCTTCCCTCTACAGCCCCTATTCCCAACCAGACTCACTCGAGGAGTGTCTATTCCTATACATGGTGTTGAACAACTAAAGCCACACTAACCTAACTGTCATACACATCTTGATCAACGGTAGGATCACTTCCAATGGAGAAAAGGCAAGAATAATTCCATTAAGAGGTCAGTAAACAATAATTGCCTCTAAATATTTGGCTGCTAACATGTTCATCCTAATAACTCTGGATTCTAAAAGATATTTGGAGGGATTTAGGAAAGGATTAAGATTTTAAAAATTCATTATTCTTTTTACATACATATGGATTGAAAGATAAGGGTAAGGTGACAAACTGTAAACATATTCACCTTAAAGTGATTATTTTTTATAAAAATTCATTGTGCTCTGTAGTTTTTTATTTTAGGGCTTAAAATTAATATGATACACAGATGAAAAGTTATTCTTCCATAACTTAAAGTAACATAACTAAAAAATTGGAGTTCTTTTTTTATATAGTTTATCAGGCTTTATAATCAACATTATTTCATGGCTCATTCCTGGAACTGAGCATTTAATCTGTTGCATGACATGTGGGGTAAATGTACCTTCCATGGTCACAGCCAGGAAGAGTATATTTTTAACCTAAGTGGAAATGTAGGTTTCAAAAATGTACATTAACTGATTTGTAACACAGGTGCATACAACTGAATTCCTAACATACTCAAATTTAAGAAGTACAGCAAAAATAGCAGAACATACATTTTAAGTTCAGAAATAAATTTCTTGTGTTAATGCACAGGAAATTAAAATTAGATCCTAAAGAAGGGAAAAGATGTATCTATGTATATCTGCAAATAAATAACCAAGTTCCATTAAGTATAAACCTGAGAAGCAGTGCTAGAGTTAATGCAATGCACGACCTATATTTTGGCTGGCAGTTTTGGTGTTTCCTGGAAAGCAGTCTGCTTTTTAAGGACCTGGAACTTAAAAAAATATTATTGTTAGAAAGCCAAAATGCAAAAGAGCTTACATGTGTATATTGCAGCTTTTAAAATTCCAAATCATTGGCATTTTTACTATAGACTATGACAATCCCAGAATTGTATTTAAATAAATAAACCCACAACCAAAACCAATCATTAAGAAAACATAACCTACCATGCCAAGGAAAATGTTCTATAAATTATCTCATTAAGATCTAATCTTTAAATATTGTAATGACACATAATGATTCACATAATTCTTTAATTAAAACTTTTCTTTAACATGTATATTTTAATTAAATACTTCATATATACGGCTGTGGTTTTATCACATAGGCTGCAAGCAAATAAAATACAAGAATAGAAAATTCAGTGTAATATTATACTAGAATGGTGCCAAAAAGTTACTTCACTTGACCAACAGGAAATAATGTAAATGTATTATAACATAGATTTATAATGTAATGTAACTATAATTTAATATAATATATATATAAAATAAAAATATAGGTTAAAAACTGTGGTTCTTACCATGGGTGATATACTCTGAGAACTGCAGCCACTTCTACCTTGATATGGGTGCATATAATTCTGGTACAGCTGCATGCCATACTGTAGAATACATAAATAAAAACACATTCCCACCACTTTTACTGCATTGATAATTGATTAAAATAAACACTTCTATTAATTATTATAATACCCATATTAGAAAGAAATATAAGCTTTCTTTAAAACAAACAAGCATCCAAAATGTTTTAAATACAAATTTTCAGTGCCCTGCAATGATACATTTTAAAAGACAAAGTATTTTGCTTAGACCCACAACTAACTCACCACAACAGAGTTCTGAGGCTGACATTTCTGCTTATTACTATTATTATTATTATTATTGAGATGAAGTCTCGCTATGCTGCCTAGGGTGGTCTGGAACTCCTGGGTTCAAGTAATCCTCCCACCTTGGCTTCCCAAAGTGCTGGGTTTCCAGGCATGAGCCACTGCACCTGGCTCTGCTCATTTTTCTTAGCATCGAATTGTGCCACAACTATTGGGAATGGTACGCTGCCTCATGATAAGAAAGCTCACTTGGGAAAGGTGCCAGGCTTCCTGGTACCAAGATTCCACACCCCTCACAGACATCCTAAGCCACACTGTGTATAATTCATTGTAGCTCTCTGATGACTGACTGATGAACTATTTTGCTTTTTTGTTAAATCCATAAACGTGGCCCTGTGTTGAAAATACTTGACACTGTATCATTCTCATATCAATATTCTTATGACATTGTTTAATTTTTGATTCCAAATTCAGGGAAACCAGAGTAGTGGGGAATCAAGCTAATTTCAAACAAAGAGATTCAAAATGCAATGTAAATGGTAAAAGATAAGAACTGTGAACTGAAGTGTCTTCACTTTCAGGAGACAATTCATACGAATTGGGCCAGCAAGCCATACTGGAAAGTAGGTCTGAACTATAACTATTAGTTTGAAAAACATTAAGAATGCCAACTGCCCTGAGCAAACTTGTCCTGGAGATATCCCCATTTAAAACTGGAAGCTAACCCCCTTAGGTTTAAGCCACTTTGTTAAAAAAGAAAGCAATGGTATAAACATTTTTTCCCCCTTATACTCTACAATTCTCTACATTTCATGCAGCCATAATGAACTTAAAAGTTAGGTCCTATATAAAAGAGATTAAATAGACACCATGGAATCAAATCTTACCCAGAGGATAAATTCCATTTAAACATTCCAACAGAGCTGTTTTTCTACTAAAGACTATTTCCTTGAAAGCAATTCTAGCAAAATGGATATATTTGGTAATTAGGCAAAAAATCAGAGGGGGTCTAGGGGAGTCACTGTTTTCAAGATTTTGCTTTTAACATGAATGCAAACCCACACTCATTTAAAATTCTCTGTGTTGACTTCTTTATCCAATTATTTCCCAACTTCTAAAAATTATTTTTTAATTTAAGGTTTGATTGACATTAATGGGACCTAATGAAATTTATTTCAAATCAACTCTAAGCCTACAATAACTTTAAAAAGAAGGCAGAGGAGCTTAATTTCTAGTCAAGTTCATTTTGGAGAATATATAATAACCTCAAACCAATACTTTCACAAGAACATGCTGCTTGGCTACCTTTTATTTATCTGCATTGAAAAGCCTGCTACCTACTAATAAGACTGCTGTCTTCAAAGATATATTGTTCCTGGTGCCTGCAGTGTTAGGTAGTTGTCTCTGTGCTGCTGGAGGTCTTTAGTAGGCATTTAACTCTGGCCAAGGGCTAGGGCATGGGTCACTTTAACATTTTGCTGTCCTATGGAGGGGCAGATAAGGGACCAAAATATGTTAGAGAGGAGCTAGCAGAGTTCTAATTGAAGGGAAGGGGAAAAGACGACATGTAACTAGGACATTATACACGGGCAAATCTTCCATTTTCTAAGTCTCAGATTTTCTACAATTTTATATGTGACTAGAATCTCTCCACAGAGAAAAATTGTGTCTCCATCTGATCTGTATGAAAAAGTTTATATATGTATATTAAAAAGAAAAATGAAATAAGAATAAAGCAAGCAAATTCTTGGTCAGAGGCTGTGTCTAATAAGTAATATGTAATGAAAACAAGAGAACACTGCCAGTCCAGCCAACATATTATCTCCCTGCTCCTCCCTACTAAGTACAACAATAAACTCTGGAAATAACACAATAGACAATCAAAAGAGACAAACGAAAGAGGCATTAGAAACATTTCTGTCACCAGATGAGCCCAGTTGCATCAGCAGGTGCCCCACTGACAAGTTGCCAGGGGACACCAACTCACTCACTCCTCTATTAAACTGTCTCCCTGTGTGTCTGTGTTGTGAAAATTGGGACAAGCCCTGGCTTCCTGTGATCTGGATATCTTAAAGTGTAAAACAAATAATATCACTTTTCTGCTTGGTTTCTCATTGGTTCCAGGATAAAGATCTTCACTGAAACCCCCTTCCCTCTCCAGACTCATCTGAAAAGCTTTGCAATTATTGAAATGAACAAGGAACATGGATGTATGTGGTCAGTAGAATAATGGTCCCCCAAAGATATCCACATTTGAATCCCAAGAACCTGTGACTATGTTAGTTAGGCTACCTGGCAGAAGGGAATTAAGGTTGCTATCAGCTGATTGTGAGGTAGGGCGATAATCCTAGATTATCCAGGTGGGTCCAATGTAATCACAAGGTGCCTTATAAGCAGAAGGGAAAGACAGAAAAGACAGAACCAGGGAGATGGCAGTGTGGAAAGAACTTGGTGTGACACCGATGGCTGGGCAGCCTTCCAAGGCTAGAAAAACAAGGGAGATGGTTTCTCCACTAGAGTCTCCAGTACAAAATGCAGTCCTGCCGACTGACACCTTGCTTTTAACCCGCTAAGACTCATTTTGGGCTTCTGGACAAAAGAAATATAGCACAATAAATATGTGTCATTTTAAGTCATTACATTGGTAGTGATTTGGTATAGCAGCCATAGAACAAGAACACAATGGAGCATTTTTGAACTGAGAATCTGTGACTTGAAAGAGGCTTTGAGGATAGTAAGATGAGGGAAGAAAAGTGAGAAGGGGACAATCTTCCAGAAACTAAGCATCCTGAAAATAAAAAGATTAAAGAAAGCTTTTAGTGTATGTAATCAATTCTTAGGTTGGTTAATTTTACATATTGTTGATTTGAACTCAATTTTTAAAAATTATAAGAATACAAAATAAAACTTTCTAAACCTGGTACAATAACTGGTAATTCCAATTACGAATTTCTGCCCAATCTTTACCCTGATCTCTCTCTTAACCAGGATGCTAGTAAAAGATTAACAGATTACAGATAAGGTAAAAATGACAATGAGAGAAAAACAGTGAACCTGGAAAATACACAAACTATAAATCAATTTAAAAGTGGAAAGCATCCCCTCCTTCAGGCTAACTGAAATGAAGGAAACCAAAGACTTCAACAAGCCCTCATCTGCTCTGATTTTCATTTCTAAATTTATCAAAAAGTTAGTTTTAGGACTTATATGGTTACTAATAAAACCTTCCTGTGGTAATAATAGGATCATAAAAATAATCTACATATGATACGCATAATCTACATATTGGCAAATTATATTAGTGTATAGGCATAAATTACAAAGAGTACCTTTGGAAAATGTTAGACTTTCCATTTTCAAACCAAAAATTTAACAAGAATGATAAATTATGCATTTGGTTAACATTAGCAACAATAATATTGACTACTATAGACAGGCATGTTCTCTGGATAAATTATATCTGTTCAGTGAAAAAATATTGTAATTGTTTTCCCCAATTGTGACTACCAAAACAGTATCTTTCAAAGAAAATGGTGGATAATTTTTATAATTATAAATTTAAAGTTGCTTAAAATTCACTGGCATACAGGTTTCAAAAATAAATGTGTTTTCTATAGATTCTGGAAGATATCAGTTCTGTTTCTCTCTTTTGTACATGCATCTTCCTTTAGAATGTTCTTATTTGTTTCAAAATGCTCACCAACAAATTATCCTTACAAAAGTTGCAATTTCTACTTAGCACAAAAGTAGGTGTTTTAAAAATATATGCATAGTAAAATTTATACAATAATTTGAGTTGTACTTATTAAACTAGAAAGCAATTTATAAAACACTTACATGGAACATAAAACAATTCCATTAAACATATCCAGGTGGGCACACTTTAAAAATGTACTTTATGTTGGATTGTTGGCAATGTTTTAAAAATGCAGACTATGTTGTGTATAGGAGATACCTCATTCAGTTATACTTGCTATGTATGTAGTACTCTCAAAAATAAAAATCAGAATGCTTCTAGAAATAGAAAACATACTCCACATACAGAAGGTAAATGTATTAGGTTATTTCACTCTACTCTGCATTTATCATTTAGAATTGTTAAAAATGCACACATTTGGTGATAGGTATTTTTCTTTTTTTTTTCATATAGCCACACAGATTCACAGTGAGACTTCACCTTCTGAAATACTGATATTTTCAAACTTTTATGGTCCTCACAGCATTTAATAGAAATTCATGCCTCCAGTGAGATTACCTTAAGCAATCTAATCGCGGTCACCCAGCACGTCCTACTCTGCTCTTCTTCTGCACAGAGCATTTTCAGGTCTCGGGGCCCTCCCGCTTTGTTAGGCTAGAAGGCCACAGCACATTGTTTATCGTTAATGCATATCTTGAAGGTAACACCTGTTGAAATAAAAGCCACTAAAATTCTCCTATATATAAGAGAAAGCTGTCTCTTTTTAAAATAAATTAAGAGAATCTCAAGCTTACCTAAAAGGCTGAGGCTTTATTCATCTATCAAAATATTAAGCCTGTACCTTAAAGCAGAATCCATAGTTAGTCGGTGCTCCATGTTTTTTTTTGCCTGCCAGTGACACATAAATATCACTATTGCCAAATTCGCTGAAAAACTGCAAATGCCGTGGTTCCTGAAAAAAAATCAAAATGAGTGTTGAAATGGGTACATGTTTTGCATTATCTCTTTTTGTATTTCTATTAATTACATAATTTATACCTTGTGGGGAAAAAAAAAACTGTTCCAAATAGAATTTCAGTATGATGTCACAAAAATAAAAGAAAAAAAAAAAAAGCTAAGTCACTATAGCCTTAAATAACCAGGAGCTGGATATGATTTTATTTAATTTGGGAAGTGGCAATTTGTTTGTAATTTAACTTCCAATAATATAAATTCCAACCAGGCATGGTGACATGCACCTGTAGTCCCAGCTACTCGTGAGCCTGAGGCGGAAGGATCACTTGAGCCCAGGAGTTCAAAGCTGCAGTAAGCTGTGATCATGCCACTGCACTCCAGCCTGGGCAGCAGAGTGAGACCCTGACTCAAAAAATTAAATTAAATTAAAAGTAATAAATAATGTATAAATTCCTATTTTAAACTTCCTTTCTTTAAGCCCCGTTTCAAGGAATCTGAGGGGGAGAAAAGTTACAAAAGAACGACTTTTGGAAATATTTTCTTCATCCAGGCTTCAAATAATGGCAGCTCAACAAAGAAAGGGAGATTGGTTTTCGCTTCCATAGCCGTCAGAGGATAAAAGCAAGAGAGACAATGATTTCTGCTCCATTGAGACACAGTCATCCCTCACATTTGTGTACTGCAGAACACATCCCAGGCGAGCTATGGGCCACCCTCGCATTACAAAAAGAAGGACACCTGTACAGATGAGTTCAGGGAAATCAGCTGGCAGTGGAATAGTTTTGATTTTCAAAGCAAAGTGGAAGCATGAACAACTATTTCTTCTCTGGGAAATCCATGAGATTTAGAGCTGGTCATGGGAAATCACTGGGTCATATTATTCTGTGACAGGTTAATAACATGGAGAAGTGCTTAATTCTGAGGTTGAATGTATAATCAAAACTGACCAAAAACACACTTGTTCTCTAAAACCTTGCTACTAGTCGTGTGGTCTCAGACCAGCAGCATCACATCACCTGGGAGCTTGTTAGAAATGCAAACTCTCAGGATCCACCCCAGCCCTACTGAATCAATATCTGCATTTTAACAAGATCCCAGGTGATTCATATGCACTAAAATTTGAGAAGCAGTGCTCTTAAACACACACACACACACACACACACACACACACACACACACACACACACAGAGACACACACACACACACACACACCCATTCAGTAATATGAGCAACCTTATTCAAATCCAAAAAAATTTCATTGTCATTTGTCAGTAAGCTGGTCCATCTCTGGCGACTGGAAGAGCAAGAGTTTCTCGACATGGCACTGTTCTGAATGACTGTAGTTACTAACTCCATTGGAGAATAAGGCAAAAAAGAAGATTGCTTTAAAAGACCCAGCCTAGGACTCTTGGGACAAGGAGGAGGAAGGAGAAGATACTCTTATTGCCATGGCTTTTAAGAGCTTATTCCCTGATAGAAACTAATTTGCTAGTAAAACATCTAATTTCTATGATGGTAGAACAAAACCATCCCTGCCCAGTAATGCTGTAGAAGTCAATACAGTTCAGTATTTTGACTGGGAGTAAAAGGCAGCTTGAGAAACAATGGAAGGTAGTAAGAAGAATGATGAGTTTTTTCTCTTGATTGATTTTTTGTTCTACTATTACAGACAATATTAAGGCTTGTAGCACTATAAGACTACAAGGCTGAATTGACATGGTTAGCAAAATCTAAGCAAGCACATGTGTACAGAAGGGGGGAGATGGAGAGTAGGGTACTTGGAGGTTTCTCTGTAAATATAATTCATAGCCATATCGCTAAGGCTTGCAACAGCACTTAACTAACTCTGATGTAGCCTTGACATCTTTAGGCAGTAAAAACAATCAAGGCCTCCTCAGGGAATAAACAGGAAAGGGTCTCCTTGCCAGGCAGAAATGTCACATTAGGCATTAGAAAACCTGCACAATCTGTATCAAGGTCATCGTCATTGAAGGAATTCAATATCATCAAAGTTTTTTCTTGGAAGGATAACGTCAAATAATTTCCATGTACAGACTGTGGAACATGAGCTCATTAGGCACAGGTTAGGGATTAAGACTCCATGTATGATGGATAGCAAAGTCAGACACTATGTTGAGAAGAACTTAAGTTTGGCCTGAGAATAGAGGTTTAATGCTTATAGTTTTGCACAAATTGAGGAATGAGAATGTGGATCCGGTGGGAAAAATAAGGCCTGGGCTGTTGTATAATGGGTGAAAGGGAAAGGAGGTAAAGGATCAAGTAATAATATAATGGGCAGTGGATTTTAATGAGAACCCTGTTGAAGAATTTTGGAGTGAAGCAGCAGTATCACACATTCCAGGGAATAATCACGGGAATGAGAATCATGTAAACATGACTTACTGAATTTATAAGCCATTTTTCTCTGATGTTAAAAGTAAAAAGATGATCCAGAATACATTTGTTTTAAAAAACACTTAGTATATTACTTCATACATTAGGAACACTAAGAAAAAGCAACCTCATTAAAATGTTATGAAAAAGTCTAAAACTTAACGGCAAAATGATGAAAATGGATTAATATTCATTGTTACATTATTTATAATTGAAACATTTGAACACTGGTTTAAATATTCAAGAAAGAGTAGTTAAATTCATCTGTATGACAGAACATTAGTAGCCAAATCATATATACTTAAAAATAAAGATTTCAGTAAGGGAATGCATTACTAAATTAGTAGAGGCCCATTCCATGAAACATTACACTGCAAGGAAATACATGCACATATACACACCCTCACACACAAGAACAGCAACCAAGGAAAACTATATATAAGGAAAAAGAGACCAAGCACAGTGGCTCACACCTGTAATCCTAGCTCTTTGGAAGGTGGAGGGGAGAGGATTGCCTGAGCCCAGGGGTTGGAGACGAGCCTGGGCAACTTGGTGAAACTCTGTCTCTACATCAAAAAATTAAAAAATTAGCCAGGTGTGGTGTCACATGCCTGTGGTTCCAGCTACTTTGAAGGCCAAGGCAGAAGGATTGCCTGAGTCCAGCAGGTGGAAGCTGTGGTGGCCATGAGAATGCTACTGCACTCTAGCCTAATTGACAGTGAGACTCCAACTAGGGGGGAAAAAAAAGGAAAAGGAGGAAGCTATACAAGAATATTTGGGGAAAATATGGAAAACAGTCAGGTATTACTCTTTTGCAGCTCCACAGTTCCTGTCAAGACCATTACCCAAGCATCTAGTCACCATCATTAGCTGTGTTTTAGCACTGCTATTTGGATGTTTCATCCTCAACACAAAATATCTAGAAGATCATTATTTGTCTTCTAAGAGAGTAACTTGCTAGCAAGGCTTCTATTCTTATTTTTTAATATCATGCTCTATTTATTTTCTTTTATCTTTCTCTAAGGACATTTTAAGTGCTTTTTCTTCTTTCTTATCAATCAGTCAACAAAATCTGGCCAGTTGCCACTTAATCTTGCAACCATTCCTTTCTTCTCCCCTGCACTGCTTGTCCTTGGTCACTGACACTAGATTCCCCCTGGATTAATTTCATCAGTATCTATGCCCATACTAGAATCAATCTCTCTCTCTCTCTCTCTCTCTCTCTCTCTCTCTCTCTCTCTCTCTCTCTCTCTCTCTTTCTCTCTCTCCCCCTACCCACCCCGCTTTCCTTCTCTACCTCCCTTCCTCCCTCCCCTTCAATTTCTTTTTTCTCTTTCCTTTTCTCTCTCTCCTTCGTATTTTGAGCTCCCTATGACCATACTAATATTCTTAAGACACCCTTTTGATCATTTCACTCCCTTGTTCAAAATATTTCCATGGCTTTCTGCAGTAGGGTTGAACTATAGTCCTCCAAAAGAGGACTACAGGACCATGCTCAAAACCTTGGAAAGTATGAATGTAACCTTATTCAGAATAAGGGCCATGGAAAAAGTAATTAAGGTAAGGATCTTGAGTTTAGATCATCCTAGATTATCCAGGTGGATCCTTAATACAAAGACAAGTGACCTTATTAGAAGACCATGTAAAAATAAAGGCAGAGATTAGAGTTAGCCACCAAGCCAAGTGGCATCTGGAACCATGACTAGCCAAGATGGAAGATCCAACTGAAATTTAAAAGATCAAATAATAATAATGGAAAAGAAATAGTCAAATGACTAATGGATGTATATTTCTAGTATAAAAGAAAATATGAGTTTTCACATTAAGTATGTGTGCAGAGAATCAAGCAAAATTTGGCAGACTATATTTTAACACACCCAGAATTATGCCAGAAAAATTACTGCACACCAATAATAATAAGAATATTTGATAAATAGCTAAAGAGAGGTGAGAATTTACCCATAAAGAAACAACAGTGACAGCTGACAAGTGCATAAAGATAGAATAGCAATAACCTCCCACGAAAACTCTCAAAAGTATTTTTACTTAAGAGATATCAATGCATTGCACTGCATAAAATGTATAGACTTATAAACATATATAGGCTATGTGGCATAATGGACATGTACTAGACACATAAAACATAGGCTACATGGTGCTGAGCACTGTGGAATACACATGTATGTTTAAGTGATTATGTACATGCACATGGACATCTGCACATGAATATCTATGTAACTGTGTGCCTAGGTGTATATACACGAACACACAGATAAACACATCCATTCACCCCAGGTTACAACATTGTAACTTCCTCAAGGAATTCACAATCTAGGTAAGGAGACAAAAATTACACAAAAAATAACTAAAGAGCAATAAAGGACTCAGCTAAGTGTCATCTGTTCTGTTGATGTTGGTCAACATAAGTTCAAAAGTAGGCAAGGTCTGTCATATGACCTGGGATAAAAAGAGAAGGTGTAAACTACATTGGGCCTCAAAATCTGCCTAGGATGAAGAGAAAAAAGTGAATTCAGGATGGGGAATATGAGTAATATATGGGATGCTGACTATTCACAGTAGCTAAAACATGGAACCAACTGTGCTGCCCACCAAAAGTGGACAGGATAAAAAAAAGTGGTATACATACATGATGGAATATTATGCAGCCATAGAGAAAAACAAACATATGGACTTCACAGCAACTTGAATGGATTCAAAGTCTGTCATACTCAGTGATCTATCACAGAAACAAAGAACTGAGTACCATATGTTCTCACCTATAAGCAGACCCTGAACATTTATCATAATACTATAAGAAAGGGATTGACAGTAGTGGGACATTAGAGTATTAGTAGAGGGAGGGAAGAGCATAAAACGTCAGTAAGGGAACCTGATCCCAAACCAGGAGAAGAGAGGATCAAAGGGAGGCCCAAACTTCACCAGTATGATGACCACTTATGTACCTAATCCTGAAATGTACCCCACATCTTTAAAATTATATATATATGGTGCTGAAATAAAAACATCCAGATTTCATCAAAGATATGTTGAAACTAGTGTGAAGAAAAAACTCAGCATCAAGTAATAAACACAACAAAATAAGGTATGTTTTAAGTTACAGGTAATATATCATTCCTATCACTGATACTTCAATTTACCTTTGATGTCCCCTTAGTAGAAAAATATAAACCAGATCTTCTTAGAAGGAAGTAAATTTTTTTCCAAGACTTCTTTCCCTGTTCTTTTGCATGTAAAAAGCCATGAATTTCGGGATATGTGCTTGAACTCAGAAACATCTGGAAGAAAATTTAGATATCATCTTACTAATAGCAAATAAAATAATATTGTAACTTTATACTAATCGTGTTAAGATTTCAGATATAAACATGTAAATATCCAACAGTATCAATACCATTTATATAACAACATTACAGAAATCATAATATATATGCAACAGAAAATAAATGAGTCTTTCAAATCCTGAGACAAGTTTCAAATAAAAATATGTTCATAAAATATACATTCTAATTGATCAGTGCCTGGTCAACTACCAAAATTATAATCTAATGGACATCATCTATAAAGTTAAATCCTGATATACTTTTCATTCTTTCCCATGGTTTTCCCTGAGATTATAGGTTTACCTATCAACTTCATTATGGTATAAGACTGAAATCTTGACTTCAATTATGAAGCAAGAAGTTGAGCCAAGTTCACCTCCTAGAGCAGGGCAAACACAACAATTTCTTCTTTGTTGTCTGCGGCTCTCCATTGTGGGTGGGCATGGCAGTTCCTGTTTTCCAAAGAGAATTGCAACAATATCTTCAACCCACATGCTCTCCAGCAATGTGATCTTGCCCTGAACCATGAAGCAGGGAAGTTTCTTTCTCCATTCCCTTCATTCTAGCCAAGGCTGTCACTGCTTTGACCAACAGAATACGGTAGAAGTTACACTCTGCTAGTTCTAGGTGGAGTCCTTAAGTAGCCTGCTGTCCTTAACCAGCCATGACGTGACTCTTGGAAGGCAGTTGTCACATAAGAAATGTGACTACCCTGAGACCACCATGTGTAGGAAGCTCCATGCAACTGGAAAAGTCCTTGAAGATGAGACACCATGTGGAAAGAAAGAGAAAGAGAGGCCAGAGTGTATCAAGGCACACATAATGAAAAAGTCAATGTGCCTCAAAGATGACCCACCAGCAAAACTCTTCCCAAATGCCTGCCCCATTAAATTGTTGGCAAAATGTGAGTGGGTACTTTAAGTCATTAAGGTTTGGAATAGTTTATTACACAGTAATATTTAACCAAGACAGTAGGCATGTGTTGGTTAAAAAAAAAATGAGAATGACAAGCAATAGCTCTGAGTAGCTGTGCTCAGTATCTTTAATAAGATAGTAGAAATGCATTAGTGTCTCATTGAAGAAAAATAATAGAAATCTCTCTGAATAAACAAATGCAAAATGGAAAACTTGAAAGAGAAATTATTAACTAAAATAATGTAACATGTTTTAAAAGGTTACTCAGGGAAATGCTGATAGTAGATATTTATGTTTTTTAAGTAGATTACTAAAAAATTTAATTTAATGAGCCACAGATATTAATTAATTGACATGCAAAACAGGCAAGTAGGTTTTTTAGTTTGAGTGCTTTCCAAGTTATTAAACCAAACCAATTAAATTTTAAAAAGAGAGTCATAGGGGTCACACTATAAAAAGAAGAAACCTTTTAAAAAGTGGAAACATTGCCTCAGTGGAGAGAAGAGGTCAGAGGCACATGCAGGACTATCTTATTCCAAAGCCTATGATTTTTCTTGTTTTTGTAATTTAACACTAAAGCAATATAACTATGTTATAGGAGGACTTGCAAAGGGAGGCAGAATAAAAACTCCATGCCATCACTATGTTGTAACACAGTGGTGAAGCATTCAGAGGACTGGCTCTGGAAGTCCTGGTGAACAGCTGCTGCCGCTATCTCCCCTAATATGGTGACAGGGTGTCTCTGTGAAAACCCAGCATCATAGAAGCTGGGACTGATCATATTTTCAAAATATTCTGAAGCACAGCACTAACATGTAACCTATTAAAAAGTCCATAGAAAACAAACATGTAATAGATATATCTACCTAATACATTTAAAGTCATAGTTATATTGAAAATATTAAAAGTTGTCTTTATTAATGATCAGAGAATACTGAGTGGGTTTGGGGACATCCAGAACTTAGCTTAAACAACAACTGTTCTACATTAATTTGTGAAAAACAAGCATAGAGTTTCTGGCATAAAAGCAACTAATCTATCCAAAATTAAATATCTGAAATCATTTGTTTATTGTAATGACAATGTCATTAAAAATGACCATCTCAAACCACTGGTAGTTTGGAAGAAATGAGTCCAATAGACATTAAATTAATTAGATAACTAATATTGTTAATTCAACTAAGAATTATCACTGAGATATCACAGTTCTACGCAAAGATTTCCATCACAGCTATTACAAATATTAGTATATAAAATAGATACACTCTACAGCTTTTTTTCTCCTTTCCTTTAATTTCTATATATTTTATCACAAATAAGACTGAGGGTGTTTATTATAAAAGCTAATGCTGAGTATCTGTTGGTAAAAGGTCTGTATTTTACTGGGAATTTTGAGTTTTCAAAAGACTAACATAATCTTTGCACACACAACAAAGCAAAACTCTGCAAGTTTCCTTTCAAGATATGTATTTTTTCACAGAACAGATTATTTGGGCAGAAAATTTTTTTTTAAAGTACACATTTTCAACTATTTAAAAGTCTTTGGGAATTGGCCAAAACTAGGAAGAAGAATACTGTTAGAGAGTTTTAATGATTTGGGGTATTATTTACCTGTTTTTTTCTTTTTCTTTTTAGTATTACCTCCAGCAAAAATAAATAATAATAACTCAATGCACAACATTTCAAAATCTGGGCATGTATAAATAATTGCATCAAAGTTTCCCTATATTATGCTATTACTTATATATTTTAATGAAAATATATGTTACCTGCAAAATCTGTGTGGGGGATATTTCACCATTGGTTTCAGTTGCAAAAGATACCATATGCTCTGGAAAAAAATACTGACAAAAAGATACTAGTTAAATGATCTCAAAGCACATACTAGAAAAGATTCAATTATGACCAACATAATAATCTAAAGCAAAAGCTCTTTAAACCAGTGTATCTAAAAGTCATCTGATGTGTTTTTGAAAATGCCAATCCTTAGATTCCACCCTCAGGTACCTTAAAGAGAATGTCTAGAGTTGGGTCCAAAGATTAGAAAACACCCCCACTCCCCACCCTGATGATGCTGAGAGACAGAGATCCACATATCTGAAGTTTTAAAACACTGCCCTCAAGGTGACAATGTGTTTGCTTGCATATCTCTTTCTTGAGTCTTGCAACCACCCTACCAGGTACTATAGGACTATGACCCCTTTTTACAAAGAAAAGGCTCATAGAAGTAGAGTGTAGGGTATGTCCAAGGTCATAGCCCACAACAGAGAGGAGCCAGGACTTAAACTGGCTAAGATAAAAGTCCAGTCCTTCCCACTTACTGCCCTTCCAAACTTTTTAATCACAAAATTCACCCGGCACAGTTGTTTAAAATCAGAATTCCCAGGCCTCATTCCTGATTCAGCAGGTCCCAGATTCTATGTTTTTAACAAGCACTCTCTCCTAGGTAACATTTATGATCAGACAAGTTTGAGAAGTCATATTCTACTGTAGTTCCTCTAGCAGAGGGTTTTTCTGCTAACATTTAGGTCCAATAATTTTGTGTTGTGGAGGGCTGTCCTGTACATTATAGGATGTTTAGCAGCATCCATAGCCTCTGTTCACTAGCAGCCCTCCCTGCCCCCAGCCCCCACTCATTGTGACAAGCAAAAATGTCTCCAGATAGGGTCAAACCACTCCCAGTTAAGAACCACTGCTCTAGATTTACAAAATGAATGTCCAGCCTTGTTTAAATTAAAAAATAAAAAATGAGCACTAAACAGGGTTTCTTTACATATTTTTTAAAAATTCTTACTTTTAATAAAGATTCACAAGAAAACACTTTCCCTTCAAATTCTAATTCTATTTAATTTTTATTAGCACTCTTATTTTCTTTGTCAAAGATCATCCCATTATGTTTCTATTAGTAGATTAAAATAAAAGAGAACATAAGAGGTCTTTCAGGGTTTGAAAATATTCTATTATGGTGTGTATCATATATTTTTCATAAAGGATCATTTCAATCCAATTATCTAAAACTAAGTGTAAAAATATTCTACAACTGCAGAGACAAAAACAATTTAAAATAATGAGCCCAGAGGCTATTCTGACATATCTAGATACCTAGTCTTCATTAGAATGTGACATACATTTATTTTAAAGATAACTATAATGCAAGTAGTATTTACTAGATAAGTCCCTGATCTTTGTCTTATTTCTATTTAGTTCAGATGTTACTGCACTGAAAAAAATAATAATCTGGAACATTAAGATTCATGTCAATCTTAAATTTTTTGCTAAGTTAAAACATTCCCAATGATCATCAATCTATTTTTACTTTAGATAGTCTAAACAACAGTCAATTTAGACACTCTATTTAAATTTTCAAAATTCTGTTAAAAGTATTGAACTATAATATTTTGGAACCTGCTTAGAGACCTATAAAAACCCATTTTTCAAATCAATTGTATAATTGTTTTGTTTTGTTTTGTTTTTAATTTCCTGCCAATCCCACCCCTTCTCCCCCTGCAGTTTCCCACTACTGCCAATCCCTTTCTTATGGTATTATGATAATTTTTCAAGGTCTGCTTATTGTTTTGTTTTCTAAAGGCATTAAAAAAAGAAGCAATGGTTCCCCAAACTAGATATCTTAGTACTTCTAAATTAAATAACCAAATTCATCTCAATTCAGACTTTGTCAACATGCTAAAAAAAAAAAAAAAAAGTTTTATCCATCTATCTGAACTTCTGCATATGTTGACTAATCATTGTTAGAATAAGAAGAAATGTTAATATAATTTTAAAGGATCCTGAATCTTTACCTACAATTTTCCAGGTAAACTGGTATTTTGTTTATAGTGACTCTTTTCTTTTCTTTGCATTCAACTTGACTGATTCATTCATATCCCATAACTATTAATAGAGATTTCACTTACCATTGGGTTTTTAAAGAATTCATATTTGGCATAATTTTTTCTAAAGTATAGCTTATTTTCTTCTTCCATTCCCCAGTTGGATAGTACTTCAATCACCAGTTCGTGGTCTTCTATTGTTCTTTCTGTAAAGAATGTTTTATTGAGCATGTTGACAGATAGATCCATGCAAATATATACCCATACAAATATAAAAAGGGTATTATGTATGTATCTTTATTAAACATAGCAAATTAAGAAGTAGCCAGATTGATAACATTTCTCATCAATTTTGAATTAGTAATGTCCATTTTTATACCAAAGCAGAGCTTCATCTTTTAAAAAATGTAAAGTATCACAATGCACTTTTTGCTAATTCTCAATTTCCATTTATTACTATATAAATATTTATAAGTTTGGTAACAAATCTGCATTAGGTATATGGAGATATTCTTTTTCTTCAATGCATCAAGGTGCCAAAATTAAAATATTTGTTTCAAGGTTGAACAATTTATTTCATTAAGAGATGAAGAATTTTGACAGGTTCAATGTGCATATAAGATCTGGATAGCTGAGAAAAATTAAAATAGATGTTTTATAAGGAAAATTTTAAGGCAAATAGATATCGTTTTTTTAAGAAGCCTCCTAGGTACTTTATATTTTCAAAAATTACATTAAGAAAAATATATTTTGCATTAACAACAAAGATAATTAGGTAGGACAGGAAGGCACTTAGCAGAAAAAGCACTTAAATGAAGTAAGCAATGGAAACTTTACAGAGGTGAACATAACATAAGAAAATCCTATTTTAATAAGAAATTGAGATGGTGTTCATAGCAGTACTATTCATAATAGCCCCAAACTGCAAACTACTCAATGCCTATCAACATGGGAATGAATAAATAAATTGTGTAAAAGCACATAGTAAAGTATATTCTACAACAACCCACAGCAGGTATAGATGAATATTGTGCTTCACAAATATAATTTTAAATGCAAGAAGTCAGAACAAATAGTACATATTGCATGATTCTACTTACATATGGTCCAAAACAGGCAAAGTTAATCTACAGTTCTAGAAATCAGGGTAACGGAGATATCGAGTAAGTGGGGGGATGAAGGAAATCACTGGAATGAGTGCCATATTCACTTTCTTATCTGAGGGTTGGTTACTTAGGAATATGAAATATCTGAGAATTCATTGAGTTGTGCAATATGGCTTGTACACTCTTCTTAATGTCTAACATATTTCAATAAAAGGTAAAAAAAAAGAAACTGTAAAATTACCAATGCAAAACAGTAAATGGAGAACCATCAAATAAGGAACACAGAAATTCCCTGCTTTTTCAGTGCTTCTAGGACCTTTTTGAAAAGTATCTGTGTCTCAGAAATTCAACACTTGGTGGTGATCTGTGACCTATAACACCCAAACTCTCGAAAATAATGTCATAGTTAAATAGAAGCTTATTCATCTGAAAGGACATTCTATAAGAGTGCTCAATGAATATGGATGAGTTTGTGCTAAGTCTGTGTCAACACTCAGGGTTCTATTCCTAACTCTGATTGCTCCTTTTCTATTTCATTGACTGGCTTCCCTAGCTCCTTCTCCCTTCTATGACTCACTTGGACTCTTTTCTTTCTCCCTCTCCAAACTAATTCACTCTCCCCTCTTCAGTCATCACATCTGTCAGCCTCTTGAAATCTCTGGCTACAATTGCTCTCACCCATACTCCGATACTAACTACTAGACTCTCTACCACCTCAAATATAGTTTGCCTAAAACTAAAGTCAGTATGTCAGTTCTTTGAAATATTAAACATAGAATTACTATATGACCCAGCCACTCCACTTGTGGTTATTTACCCAAAAGAAGTAAAAGCAGGGACCTGAACAGATAATTTGTACACCACTGTTCATAGCAGCATCATTGAAAATAGCCGAAAGGCACAAATCTGTTGTCCATCAACAGATGAACAGATAAACAAATGTAGTATACACAATACATACAATGGAATATTCAGCTTTTAAAGTGAATTAAATCTCACATGCCACAACATGAATGAACCTTGAAGATACTACCCTAAGTGAAATAAGACAGACACAAAAGAACAAATACTGTATGATTCCAGTTATACAAAGTATCCAGAAAAGTCAAATTTACCAAGACAGAAGTAGAATGGTGATGCCAGGGGCTGGAGGTACTGGGAAATGTAGAGCTGTTGTTTAATTGGTACAAAGTTTCAGCATGAGAAAATAAAGTTGTGAAGAAAGATGGCCAGTTGTGATGGTTGTACAACAATGTGAATACATATAATGTGACTAAACTGTACAGAAAGGTCAAAATGATACATTTTTATGTACATTTTACCAAATTTTTTAAAAACTTAAAGTCATGTTCCTTTTTTTCTTTTCAAAACAGCTTATCCTTCCTAAATTATCTCCATTACTGTTGGTGTCATCTTGACCAGTCTGTCAAAGAAATGTAAAATTAAAATTTACCTTCACATCTTTCTCTATCTCCACTCCAATATCCTCAACACCTGACATTCCCAGATAGCAGGGATTTCTCCTCTGGTGAGTAGCTCTTCAACAACAACTCCCTCCTCTGGGTCCCATTGTCATCATTTCAAGTTTTCTTGTACAGCCTCTTAAATAACCTCCAAATCTCTACTTTCTCATTCTTCTATTCAACCTGGACACTGATATTATGCCAAACCTTCTACAATGCATATGTGAACATGAATCCTGATCAAAAAGCTTATCTACTTGAGATACATCCATATAGTTTAGCAGTTATAATTTAATCATTAATTTATTCATTCAACAAATATTAAGTGAAGGTTTACAATATGTGAAGCACTGGTCTTAGGACTGGGAATTCTGTAGCAGAAAAGACAGTAAGAATTAACTGCCCTCATGGGGTTTTCATTCTAATGGGAAGAGAGATGATAAATAAAATGTGAATCTTAAAAGGTAGTGATACACCCTACAGGGAAAAATAAAGCAGGGAAGAGGGAGAAAGTGCTGAGGGCATAAGGGAAAGAAATCCATTTCCACCAGCTTGGCAAAAAGGCCGCATTGAGAAGATAACATTTGAACAATGATCCAAAGGAGAAGAGGACACAAGCCAAGCAGACATTTAGAGGAAGAGCAAGAACGAATCCCTTAAGGAGAGAGCAAGGCTGGTATGTTTGAAGCACAGTAAGGAGGTTAATGTAACTAATGCTGAGTGAGCAAAGGGAGGTGTGGCAGAAGAGGTTAGAGAAATAGTGGAGATGAGACAGAGGGCTATAGCAAGTCACACAGTCCATAGTAAGGATTTGGCTTTTCCTCTGTGTTAAATAAAAAGTCATTCTGAACAGAGGAATAACATGAACTAGCATGTTTAATAGTATCACATTCACTGTTGAGTAGAAAAGTGACTCTAAAAGGCACAAATACCATTTGGTAGGCTATTAGAACTAACACCAGGATACATGATATGGCTTGGATTAGCATGGTAGTAGTGTATGCAGTAAAAAAACAGGCAGAATCTGGACCTATTTGAGGGTAGGGAAAACAGGATTTACTGACCAATTGGATATGGAGTAAAAAAGAAAGTATCCAGGGAAGACACTAAGTTTCTTAGTTTAAGCACTCGAAGCATTATGTGACCATTAATGAGCTTAAAAAGATCATTAAGAGAAGCAAATTGGGAGCAATCCAGTGACCATGGAAATACCAAGTGGGAGGCTGCATTCTTAACAATCTTCTGTCCTAACTTTTGTCCACTTCTCATATCACCCAGCTGGTATTTTCAGGATTATGAAACACAGGTACACATTATTAAACATACTATGTGCTAAGCACTGTATCTATATTATTCACAACTGCAGCGGGAGAAAAGCTCAAGGTATTAATCAAGATGCCTGCTTGTTTGCTTTGCAAACCTGTTTTCTGGCACCCATTGCCTGTCTCTACCTCTAAAGAAACAGCATATGTTCTGCCCTCGTAAGATAGTATACAGATGAAAAAAAATGACAAAGAGTCATTTTCTTGGTTTTTGAGCTTCAAAGTAGACTTTATCATTCTCTGAAAAATACAATTGCTTAGGGAGAAGTATGCCCAGCTAATCTTCCATTGTCTTATATAGGGATCCACCCTATAGGAAATGAGGTAAAGTTAAGGTGTTAGTGGAAGAAATTGATAGAGCAGAGACTGTGAGGTAACTAGATAGTAACTGGATAGGGTGTAGATCCCAGTTCCACTTTCTGACCTCTTCCCAAATAGAATCTTTTCATCAGAATGGTAAGATCCTAGATAAGTTTAACTGTGGTGTATGACTCAAGCCAGAGCATAGCCTTAGGAAACCTCTAGCCTCAAGCAGAAGCCCTGTATCTAGCATGATGAAGAAGCAATGTCAAATTCATAGCACCTTAGTATGAGGCAAGGGCTTAGAGAAGATGAACTTATGGCAGTGGCCCCAAACTTTTTGGCATCAGGGACTGGTTTCATGGAAGACAATTTTTCCATAGACAAGGGGGTGGGAAAGAGATGGTTTGGGGATGATTCAAGCAATTACATTTATTGTGCACTTTATTTCTATCATTGTTATGTTGTAATACATAATGCAATAACTATTCAACTCACTATAATGCAGAATCAAGTTGTAGAGATAGATGAGCTTGTTTTCCTGCAGCTGGATGGTTCCATCTGGGGTTGATGGGACACAGTGATATCCTGAAATGTGGTGCTTATATTCGGTCTATTCCGTAATCTGATTTTGGTTGCTGTCACTGCAGAAAACCCTACTTCACAAAGATAGGATGTTGGAAATGGAAGCAGACT
This sequence comes from Tarsius wallacei, assembly GCA_963574415.1. Taxonomy (NCBI): domain Eukaryota; kingdom Metazoa; phylum Chordata; class Mammalia; order Primates; family Tarsiidae; genus Tarsius; species Tarsius wallacei. Next base: position 8,640 of record CAUYQG010077493.1, on the reverse strand, counting down.
TTTCAGTGCTTTTGTGGCAATCTCAGGATATTTTGCCTTGACTTTAACCCAGAACACATGGAAATTCAAAGTTGTCTCAAACATGCCTTTAAGGCTACTGTCATTTGCAATCTCAAGTAGTTGATCCTCTTCCAGCACAAAGTCAATTCACCTGGCTTATTCATAAATGTCATGGATCCATTCCTTCCCAGTTCAGCGGTCTTTGTGGTTGGAAAGTTATGTTCAAACTCTTTTGAAAGCTGAAATAGGTGATCATGCACCAGCTGGGAGATAGAAGGCTCTGGCTCAGTCACTTTCAAAATCTCTGCTAATGTTTGAAACATGTCAAAAATCCCAGTGTTCACTCGTCACCCCCATAATTATAGTTTGACTTTTAATGTAGCCACTTTATCTGCCAACTTGAACACAGTTGCCATTCTCCCCTAAAGTAACAGATTGAGTTGGTTGAGCAGGTTGAATATGTCACACGTGGAAGCAAGTTTTGAGACCCATTCTGTGTCACTAAAATGTGCTGCCAATGGTGACTATTTTTCCAAAAAGAAATTTCTCGAATGGCTCTCATAACTCAAAAACTCTGGTCAGTGATCTGCCTTTAGAAAGCCATCTCACTTCTGTGTGTAAGAAAAGACGTGTGTGTTCAGTTCAGTGTCTATCTCCTCACAGAAATGTGTGAACAGATATGAATTAAGGACATGACTTTAATGTGGTTAATAATTTTAATCACATCCTGCAAAACGTTAAGTTCAGTTGACATTTTTTGGCTAGAAAGTATTTCTCTGTGGATGACACAGTATGTCGACTCACATTCAGGAGCAACCTCTCTGACCTGAGTAGTGAAACCAGAAAGCTGACCAGTCATGGCATCACTCCATCTGTGCATATACTGACACAAAATGATCAGTCCAGTTTTCCTGATATGTTATCATTCAAAGACTTGAATAGTTCTGCAGTTGTGCTATTGGTTGGTAACAAAAGTACCCATAACATATCCTCATGCGCATCCTCCTGAAAAATATATTGCACAAAGACAAGAATTGTTGCCTTGTTGTCAACATTGGTAGACTTGTCAACCTGGACTGCATACCACAGTGACTCATTAATATCTAAAAATTGTTCTTCAATATCCTCTGCTATTTCATCAATTTGTCCAGTTATGGTCCCAGCTGAAAGAGGAATATGTGCCACCTTTTGAACTGTAGCCTCTCCTAAAAGTTCATGACAAATGCCCTTAGCAGCAGGCAGAATCAACTCTTCACCAATAGTAAAGGCCTTCTTAGCTTTAGTAATGTGGCTAGCCACTAAAAATGATGCTCTCAGTGCAAACAGATTTGATAAAGTGTTGGGACGGACTTCAATAATTGCTTCTATTCTTTGTGTTTACACTTTTTTTCTTTTGAAAAACTCCAGCCGGGCTCGGTGGCTCAGCCTGTAATCCCGCGCCTTGGGAGGCTGAGGTGAGTGGATTGCCTGAGCCCGCGGGTTCAAGAACCGCCTGGGCAACTTGGCGAGACCTCATCTCTACAATAAATCAAAAATTAGCCAGGCATGTTAGTGCGCGCCTGTAGTTCCAGTTACTTGGAAGGCTGAAGCAGAAGGATCACCGGAGCCCAGCAGGTCGAGGCTGCAGTGGCCGGGAGGGGCCACTGCACTCCAGTCTGGGCGACAGAGTGAAACTCCAACTCAAAAACAAAAAAAAAGAAAGAAAAACTCCAAAGGCTTGTCTTTTAATGCAGGGTGTTTGGTCTCCAAGCGGTGAAGCAGTTTTAAAGTTTTCATGGCTTTGATGGATAGCCAGTTGCCACATATTATACAAAGCGGGCTTGGAGAATGTGAATCACCTGTTGCAATGAACTCATAATTTAAGCAGGATTTTTGGCATTTTCTTTTAAATGTGGCTTTCTTTTTGTTGGCAGGCTTAGAGTCTTATGCCTCATTACTGGGTCTTTCCCTCTTTTCAAAGAAGTTCTCCAATAACATTTGTTTTTCTACTCATTTCGGCTAGGGTTAGCTTACGGGCTTCCCAAAACTGTGACTGAGACAAATGCAGAACACGGGGAAAGAGGCACAGATGGAAGTGGTAAATACAAAAATGCACAGGCCACAAGTGGACTAAAATAAGTGTTCGATTCTGACTTAAAGCCTGCTACTAGATGCAGCCGTACAATCGAAGTACATCAACTCACTTGCCACTCACTGATAGGGTTTTGCTATGAGGCTGCAAGCAACTGATTTATTATGATCTCTGTGCAGTCAAACCTCACTACTAATGTTAATCTGTATTTGTAGCCACTACCCAGCACCAGCCTCACCGCTTAAGCTCCACCTCAGATCATCAGACATTAGATTTTCATAAAGAGCATGTAACCTAGAACCCTTGTATGCACAGTTCACAATAGGGTTCTCACTCCTAGGAGAATCTAATGCTGCTGCTGATCTGACAGGAGGTGGAGCTCAGGCAGTAATGTAAGCAATGAGGAGTGGATATAAATACAGATGAAGCTTTGCTGGACTGGCTTGCCAGCTGCTCACCTCCTAGTTTCTAACTGTACTGGTCAGTGGCCCAGGGGTTGTGGACCCCTGACTTAAGGGGCTTCATGGTATAGACAATAAACTTGGAAAGAGCAAATTTCCAGAACATGAAGAGAACAGCTGGATATGAGACAAATCTCTCTCTTGAGACTTGAATGCTTCACCGGAGTGTTGGAGAAGTAAAGATAGGTGTAACTCTTCAACTGAAAACATTTTAAACCAGCATGGAATTCACTGATAGAATATGTATTGATTATTTACCCCAGCAACACTAAGAACAGAGAGCAAACAAATAATTAAAAAACAAACTCTCTGCTGTTAAGAAGGCAGGAGTCTTAGAGTCAGAAACTAATTCAAGTTACAGAAATAAAGGAAGATACACCTAGGTATGTCTCACACTGAGAGTTGTTTTACTATTGTAAATAATTCTTAGAATACCTATAGTAGGCTGAATAATAGGCCTGAACACATTAAGTCCCAAATCCTTGACCCTGCAAATGGCACCTTACATGGCAAAGCCTTTGCAGATATCATTAAATTAAAGATACAGAGATGAGGAGAATATTCTGGATGAACCAGGTGGGCCCTAAATCCAATCACAAGCATCCTTAAAGAGCAAGGCAGATTTGACACAAACAGAGGCAATGTGATCAGGGAGGCAGAGATTCAAGTAGAGTGACCACCAGTCAAGGAACAGTAGAAGCCACCAGAAACAAGAAGGGGCAAGAAATGGATTCTCCTTAGGGTCCCCAGAAGAAAGGAGACCCTCTAGAGGTGTGAAAGAATACATCTGCTATTTAAGCCAATAATTTTGTGGTAATTTGTTACAGCAGTCTTAATAGATTAATGTAATAAACTAAAGAGCAAATTACATTTCCATTTTACAGGTAGAAACTGAGTTTCAGAATAGCCAATCTACTCAGGTTAAATGGCAGCTTTGTGTCTGAGCATGTGCTCTGTGATCATGCTCCTTCCCCTGTATGGCACTGTCTCAGATTTCATGGAGGTTCCCACCCGAGGGGTATTCCCTGCCACCTCTGCTGGGTCTATTTATATCCGGTCCATTCTTTCCGTATCAGCTAAAATCATTCTCTCATGTCCCTGCAGTTCTCATGTTTCAGTTGCCTCCATTGCTGATATTTTGAAATGCAGTCAATAAATATTTGCTAATTAACTGAAAATAAACAACCACATTTTGAATACAAGGGGAAAAGCAGTAATGGGCAAGATTTCAAATTATGCTAATCTTCACCTTCCATGAAAGTAACAAATTTGGACTGCATCAAAAAAATAAATAAAACAAGAAGGGCTGAAAAATAAAACAACACTTGAACAGCTACAGCAAACGTGGAACTGGGCTATTGCTTTACTAAACCCTGGTGTGGCCATGTGCACTTTGAGCTATGGCCGCTGCCATGCTTCCTAAGCGGTGGCCTCCTCTCCTACCTTGGGGAAGTGAATTTTCTCCCTCTCCCCCTCTCTCCCTCTCTCCCTCTCTCCCTCTCCCCCTCTCTCCCGCTCTCCCCCCTCCCCCTCCCCCTCCCCTCTCTCTCTCTCTCTCTCTCTCTCTCTCTCTCTCTCTCTCTCTCTCTCTCTCTTACTTTCTAGCCATTGTTTTGTTAAGCACTGGCCAGGCCATGTACTCTTTGAGCTATGGCTGCCGCAATGTTCCTAAGCTTTGGCCCCCTCTCCTACCCCAGGGAAGTAAACCTCTTCTCTCTTCTCTCTCTCTAATTTACTTTCTAAATAAACTATCTTTTCCAATTTAACCTCTGTGCAATTCTTTGCGACTTTGATGTGGCACTGGACTGCAGACAACACCCATCAGGCCTGACCTAACCCTTAGAGGCCCTGCTGGGATATTTTGACCTAACATTTTTGGAGGTCCCACTGAGATCTGCCACACTCTCTCACTCTCCTCTTTTCCAACCTAAGTCTCTCTCTGTGGAGAAAGACCAGGTGCTTGGATCCTTTTCTCTGCTACTCACTCTTACTTTTATCGCCTGCAATGGGCTACATCAAATGGACCTCTCCCTCTCCCTGTCGCCTCAGCCTTGTCTAGTATGAAACTACATCATCACTGGTGAGTCTGTGACCCCATTCCCTGCTAGAAGGTCAGAAAGCAAGTCCGAGGAGGCTACTGTCCTGCTGCCTCTGTAAAAACGGCAGCTGCCTGTGTAGAAAAACCCTAGTCACTGCCTTTGTCTCTTTTGCCGGCCTCCTCAGAACTGCTCTCAAGACCAATCCCTCTCTCCATGAGCTACCCTATTCCTTGTTAGGAGGTCTTTGAGCGTGACCTGAGAGGGCACTGTCCTCCATTCAGTAGCTTTGCTGTATCTAGGACCCTCTGCAGAATCTTGGCACCTAGTCTCCAATTGCTCATTGGATGAGCCTCACTGCTGGCTGGAAGTGTGGCCTTTGGTGGGACAGGGTGCTAAGGGGATATGCTTCTTGCTTGAGTCTCATACCTTCAAGCTGATTCCATTGACCCCCTGCCTGGGACACTGGCTGAGGACACAAAAGATGGTTGTTGTTTTCTCTTTCAAACCTCTCAGGAACCATTCTTAAGACCAATCTCTCTCCCCCTCTAGAATTACTCCTCATGGGAAACCCAAGATGGGTGGCTAAGCCTCCCCCACCACTGAAATGCATTCTAAAATGTCTCAGGACCTTCTCACTAGAGAGGAGCAACTGGCCTAATCATCTCCTCAATAGTGGCTAGGCAACCAGGAGATGGGCCCAAGGCAGACCTCTTGGCTCTGGTACTCTCCTTCAATTTGACTTCTATTGCTACCACAAGGGCAAATGGTCCGAGGTTTGCAAAATGGCACTGCCTGGACCCCTTGTTCTTCCTGTGTCATGCTCCTTTCTCCTTCTTTGATTACTTTTTATCCTTTCAGCTTTCCCTCAACAACTCAGGTGCTGACCCACCTGGTTTAACTTATCCTATCTCTCGTAATCTGCTTTTGCCACTCTACCTTCTGTCAGTTTCCCCTCCTGCTCTTCTTTCTTGCCCTCTTAAGTCTCTATGCCACTCTTACCTCCAGTGGAGGGGCTGGCACTGACAGCTGCTACAACCATCCCCAGCCTCTTCCCTCATCTCCCTCTCCCCCACTGCCTGATAACATGCCGTGGCAGCCCCACTAGCTACAGCAAAGTCAAACCATAAACCACATGCTTTGCCTTCCCCCCCCCACCTTTCTGTGCCACACGTGACTAAAGTTCACGTTTCTTCTATGACAAATCTCTCTCTAATTAAATCTAAACTGGGACTATCAACCCTCTTTCCAGACAAAAGTAAAGGGATCACGTGTTAACTAATCCTGTAAACTAATTTTTTTTAAAAAAAGAGGCCTTTGTCATTTTTAATCTGCTTTTCCAAACCAGAACATAGTGTGCTAGTAAAATCTTCCAACTTTACCATGTGCTGAAACATTGGTGCTAGATAACACCAGCATTTGTTAGGTCAGTCTTGCTAAAGGTTTTTTTTTTTTTTTAATTTGCCTGTTCATAATTGGAAATAAGTAGGAACAGATCATTTCACACCCACATGGTCTGTTCACTCTAAAGGGTTTTACATCAGACCATTACAGAGAAATGGTCAAATTTTCACATGTATAGCTATTTAAAGAAAAACTTTTGAGGTCTTTTTTTTCAGCTAAGACATTAGAGAAACAACAGGGTACCAACATGGAGGGCAGTAGAACCTGAGGGCCAAAAGAGGCATCCCAATTGGCAGTCGCCATCAGTGACAAAACTACAACTGCCCAACATAGTCCTGGTAAGAACAAAACTGCTAAGGGAATAGTGTCTGTTGCATGGGTACAATTTGCAGGGGCACTAGGAGCACAGCTGTCCCAAAGAGGCCTAAACTTCCTGGACCTTGTCCAGCGTGCAGGTCACAGAGTCATTAAAAAGCAAGTACGGGGCAACCCCCTTAGGTTCCCTCCCACTCGGGAAGCTTTTCTGTCCTCTCAATAAATCCTACTTAAAAAAAAAAAAAAAGCAGGCACGCTCTCTTCTGAAGAAAGGAGAGAACACCTGGCTCAGAAATGGTGGCCACTAAGGAGGCCTGAAAATCTGTTAAAGTGCCTGGCACTGGCTCACCATCACCAACAACCCCCAGGTGAATACTAGGGCACTGGAAAGCAAACTAATTTCTTAATTAACACAGGTGCCAGCCATTTGGTCCTAACCATCCATGCTGGAATCATACAGCCTTATCTTAATCAAAAGTTACTAAACATTAATTAAAAGTTTAAATGTAAAAAGTTATCTATAAAAAGGTAAAAGAAAGAAACCAGAAAGCAAAGAAAAGATGTAAAGAAAGTTATTGGTATAAAAGGTATGTTTTTGGTAAGGAAGGATAAAAGGAAAGAGAATAATTTTGCATAGGAAAGGATCTTGTATGGCACATTTTGCCCTATAATAAAAGAGCTGAATTTAAAGGAAAGAAAGTATAAAACAAAAATAGAAGGCTCAAGCATGGCAAAAAATAGTATGTGTATGTCAAAGAAATTCTGTGAACAATAGAGTTTACAAAAAATTTTAGTTATTTCTGTGAATCTACCATTAATATCAATTACACTAATGCTAGGCTAAAATGCTGCCCAAAGACCAAAACACAAGACTCTTAATTAACAATCTCCAAAAGAATTTTCTTCTATATACAACAGAGTGGGTAGGAAGAGACAAATTCAGTTAGCACCCACCCATGTTTCTTGGTTTTTCCTGTTTAAAATCTCCTCTATTAAAAAGTGAAGTTTTCTTTACTTTTCAAAATTATTGGACTCTCACTTTGGCTAAATAAGTAACTTTTACAATGGCCTATAATCCTGTGTTGTGTTAAAACATTGTGCTTTTAAAACTTTAAACACTTAAACACTTCAAATTCTCAATTCAGTCTCTCTGGGGTGGTGTAAGAAACAAGGCCATCAGAAGCCACACCTTCCCCACACCCTCTTCCTGAACTGCCTGCAGACCAAGTAAATTGCTTTTGTAAACCACATTCATTGTAAAAGCTTAAAATGGTATCTCAGTCACTCACTGTAATTTATAATCAGCCTATAGTGTTTTTCAGTGCCAAATTGCTAACGACTTTAAAATCTCTTTCCAAGCATAAGGATTATTAATTTAGTATAGGATGAATAACAAAATAACTTTTTTGTTTATATTACTAATGTACATATACATAATGGAATATTATGCAGCCACAAATAAGGACAAAATTATGAACTTCATAGCAACTTGGATGGACTTAAAGTCTATAATACTGAATGATCTATCACAGAAACAAAGAACTGAATATCACATGTTCTCACTCATACATGGACCTTCAACAATTATTGTAATACTACAAGAAAAGGATCGGCAGTAATGGGAAACTGCTGGGGGCAGGGAGGTGGGATTGGCAATAGTGGGAAACTGCCAGGGAAGAAGGGAAGGGGGGTATACCTCATCAACAAGGGTGTCTGCATAATGAACATTTGTATACATAAAACTGAATTATACTCCACATCTCTAAAATAAAAATTTTAAATAAATAAAGTATTACTAATTATTCTTGTTAAACCATAAGGTAATATTTCCCTGTCAAGGTGGAAGGCCAATACCACCCCCTTACTCCCATCAAAAGCAGAGAAATGTCCATCTTCTATCTCCTTAGTAGAGGATACTTGGGCTCCACCCTCTTTAGTATATAAATTATTGTGAAGGTTAAAAAGACAAGGGACAGTTTTCTCTTGCCCAAGTTACCTGTTTTAAATTCTCTTGTTCATTATTATTTCCTACCATTTAAACTATGACTTAACTATATGTCTCCAAACTAATGTTTTCCATTTTTTTCTTTAGACTTTCTCAAAGTAGCTGTATTTCTTTGTTAAAATCATTATTAACAAACCCCTTATAAGTGTCTATAATTCTTAACACAAAGCCCAAAGAAACTTAAAGACAAGCTGCAAGGACATACACATATTGACTCAGAAATTCACTGGTACAAAGTTAAAACTGCCTGAACTCTTGTAGCGGGTGTTGAGCCCACTGGGGTAATGATCTACATTTTACCAGACATCAAAGCCTTAATATGTTGTAACACCAGCTATGATGGCCTTT
>CAUYQG010077492.1:0-21928 GCA_963574415.1 Tarsius wallacei | reverse complement strand
TTTTTTGCTTTAGGACTTTTGGATGTTCCTGGCTTGTATTGGAAAGCATATATATTTCTAAATTTTCTTCTATTACCTTGCCTCTTATTTTTTACATTAAGGATATAAGTTCTGTGTTAACTGGGAAAGAAAAAGAACAGGAGAGACCATCCCCCTTGCCACTTACCTCAGAGTTTTTGTTTCACCCCAAAGAAAATAAAATTTAATATTTGTTCTTGTCCCTGAATATTCAAGAATTTTTATTTTAGATACAAACCTCAGTTTTAGCCAATCTTTTGTCCTTACTGTTGTGTTATTACAGGAGGTAATACAAGATAGCTAAAAACTTGTTTAGAAACTGTCCACAAATACATATTTAATCTGTTGAATGTAGCTAATTGTGTACTGAAAAATGTCAGTATATAATCAACTGTATTAATATGTACTTTTTCTTTTTTCTTTTTTTTGAGTTGGAGTCTTATGTCACCAGGCTGGGGTGCAGTTGCATGCTCACGGCCACTGCAGCTTGGACCTGCTGGGCTCAGCGATCCTTCCACCACAACCTTCCAAGTAGCTGGATCTACTGGTGTCCGCCACCACACCTGAGTAATTTTTTTTTAAATTAATTGTAGAGATAAGGTCTCCTCAAATTGCCCAGACTGATCTGAGCTCAGACAATCCTCCTGCCTTGGCCTCCCAATGTGCTGGGATTGCAGGTAGGAGTTACCGTGCCTGACAATATAGGTACTTTTGTTTAAAATGTGTGCCTATGTGTGTTTTTGTTTTGTTTCATTGTTTATTGGAGCCAATTGAAATGTTAAGCATTTATGACACATATTTAACAATTGGTTTAAAGAGAAAATAAATTTTAAAAACCATAAAAAGCCATTTTGTTAATTACTTTTTTATTTGTTAAGAATAATGTATTGTCTTTCTAAGAATTTTAGAATTGATACTTCATTTCTGGAGATAAAGCTATTTCCTCAGAATGAATTACTTATTCTTCAAGTAAAGTTTCATAGGCTCATATCTAGAATGTTAATACAACACCTTATCATTGCATTCTTTTTGTGTTTACATAATATGATAACTTAATGGAGCAGAGTCATCATAAATGGACAAAAAATGGCAAATAAAACCACTGGAGCATTCTATATTTATTGTGGTAAAAACACATATCATGGGATCTACCTTCTTAAGAGATGTTTTTTCTTTCTAAATTTTAAGTGACACATTGTACATATTTATGAGGTGTAATTTAATAATTTGATTCATGCATATGTTGTGTAGTGAGCAAATGAAAGTTGTTAGCGTATCCATCATCTCATGCATTTATTACTCCTTTATAGTGAGAACATTTAAAAAGTCTCTCTTCTGGCTATTTTGTAACATACAATAACATAGTGTTAACCATAGTTTCCCTACTATATAATACAATACCAGAACTTATTTCTCCTATTTTATTATGACTGTGTACTTATTGACCAACTTCTCCCAATTCTCTTTTTTCTCACTCCCTTTCCCTGTCTCGTGTCCCTTCCCTGTCTTGCTCCCTTTCCTTGTCTGCTCCTACTTCTTCTGTAATACCATTTTTTAAAATTTCATATATAAGATGATGCAGTGTTTTTCTTTTTATATTTGACTTATTTTACTTAACATCATGTCCTCCAGTTTCATCCACGTTGTCACAGAAGACAAGATATTATTATTATTATTATTATTATTATTATTATTACTATTATAGCTGAATAGTATCACACTGTATATAGTTTCTTTATCTATCCATTGTTGGACAGTGAGTTGATCCTATATTTTAACTATTGTAAACAGTGCTACAATAAACACAGAAGTGCAGACATCTCAGACTTTCTGAATTCATTTCTTTCATATATATACCTAGTTGTGGGACTGCTGGATCATGTGGTGGTTCTGTGTTTTTAATTTTTTGAGGAACGTCTACACTGTTTTCTGTAATGTCTATACTAATGTACAAATCCAGCAACAGAATGTAAATATTCCCTTTTTTCCAATTGTCACCAATGATTATTTTCTCTCGTCTTTTTGAGAATAACTATTCTTACTGAAGTGAGGTGGTATCTCACTATGGTTGGGATTTGCATTTCCCTGACGATTACTAATGTTCAGCATTTTTAATATACCTGTCATGCATATGATTCTTGAAGTATGTCTATTACGGTCTTTTGACAATTGTTAAAGTAGATTATAAATACCTTTGCTGTTAAGTTATATAAATTCCTTATATACGTTTCCTATTAACCCCTTGTCAGATGTATAATTTGCAAATATTTTCCTTCATTCTGTAGGTTGTCTGTTTCTTCACTCTGTTAGTCCTTTCCTTTGTTGTAAAAAAACTTTTTGGTTGAATGTAATTCTATTTGTCTATTTTTGTTTTTGTTGCCTCTGTTTTTGCGCCTTTATTTTTAAAATCTTTGCCCAACCTGATGCTATTAAGTGTTTTCCATATATTTTCTTCTAGTACTTAAATAATTTAAGGGTTTTCATTTAAGTGTTTGATTTTATTTGAGTTGATTTTTGTATATGGTGAGAGGTAAGGGATTAGTTTGATTCTTCTGCCTGTGGATATTCAATTTTCCCAGCCCCTTTTATTGATGAGTCTGTGTTTTCCTTAGGGTTTGTTTTTTGGCACGTACAATACAGAATTGTTACCTATAAGCACAATATTGTACCGCATATCTCTAGAACTTTTTCATCTTGCTTAAATAAAACTTTCTACTTATCGGACAGTGTAATGTAGTAGCCCCAGATGTAATTCTCCAGAACCTGACAATTCTTCCTTCACCCTCGCGAAGGCCCTAGCACCCACCATTCTGTTTTCTACTTCTATAAATTTGACTATTTTAGATACCACATATATGTGGAATCATGTTGATGATTGAAACAGTCAAACTCTGCCAAAATATGTTAAAAGAGATTTATTCTGAGCCAACATGAGTGACTGCAGACTGGTTTACACAATCTTAAGAGGTTCTGTTGTGTGTGGTTTTATACATTCCAGGGAGATAGCAGTTGTAGGTACAATCATAAATCAATACAAGGAAGGTATACATTGGTTCAACCTGAAAAGGCAGGACATCTTGAAGCATGGCTTACAAGTTATAGATGTATTTTATAGATTCCTTAGTTGACAATTGGTTGAGAGAGTTAAGCTATTGTATAAAAACCTGCAATCAGCAGAAAGGAATATCTGAGTTAAGATAAAGGGGTGGTGGAGACCAAGATTCTTATTAAGTACATGAAGCCTCATGGGTGTCAGCCCTGAAAGAGAATAGACAGCAAATGTCTTTTATTCCGAATTTAAAGGTGTCAGACTATCAGTTTAACTCCTCCTGAGTTCTGCAAGGCCTGGAAGGGGAAAGATTTAGCTATGTTAATGGACATTCTCTACAGATGCAAAATTTTCCCTACACAGGAAGGCTTGGCAGTAACATTTCAAAATACTATGTAAAAAGCCCCACCATATTTGGTTGCAAAATATTCTGATTTTCTTCCTTATCTGTCATGTGATGTTAAGCTAGAGCCAGGTTGAAAGGTAAGCAACACTGTGTAACCCATCTGATGAGATTTTATGGTTTGCAGGCCATGACTCCCAGGCCTCTGAGATAGAAATTTGGACAAGATGAAAAGAAAGGTCAGAGTTTAGTCCTCAATACAGTATATGTCCTTCTGTGATTGACTTATGTCACATAGTAAAGTATTCTTAAGTTCCATTCACGTTATCACAATTGGAAATATTTGTTCTAAAAATTTTTAAATAAATAATACCCATTGTGAATTCTGTCATAGAGAAAAATACGGGCCCAAAGATCACTGTCTTCTCTTCTTGGTTCAAAGGACAAGATATTTCTGCCCTACCTATGGTCTATGGTCAGTCAGCTCAGTCAGTAATCAAACAAATTGAAAGACCCATAAAATACCTCGCTGAAGCTCATCTTTCTCATCTGAAAAAAATAAGGGAATGGTAATAAGACATCTCTAGATTCTTCTTAGTTTTCACCTTTGATTCTCCAAGGCTACCATGAGATGGTAATTAAACAAACAACCAAACTTAAAAATGGTGTCAGAAAAAATAAATGTTTCTGTTTGATCTTGGGCAGTCCCCTCAGCATCTTGAGCTGAGCTTCATGGCTAAAATGTTATTTTTCTCACAGCATATTTGGGATCAAAGTAAATATCAGCTATAAAAATACTTTATAAGTTAAAAATGTTAGGTTGGTGAGCTGAGCAGTTGCCATAGGTATACAAAGATTTGCACAGAAATTAGATTAGAAATGAAGTTTATTTAGAAAGTAGAAAAGAGTAGATTCACTTCTCAAGTGAGAGTTGGAAACAAATGCTTGAAGGAAATGTGGTGGCCAATACTTGAGGTTGAAAGCTTTTATTTTTATTTTATTTTTTTTGAGTTGGAGTCTCACTCTGTCACCCAGACTGGAGTGCAGTGGCCGCTCCCGGCCACCGCAGCCTTGACCTGCTGCGCTCTGGCGATCCTTCTGCCTCAGCCTTCCAAGTAGCTGGAACTACAGGTATGAGGTACCACGCCTGGCTAATTTTTTGATCTATTGTAGAGATGAGGTCTCGCCAAGTTGCCCAAGCAGGTCTCGAACCCCGGGGCTCAGGCAATCCACTCACCTCAGCCGCCCAAAGTGCGGGATTACAGGCTGAGCCACCGAGGTTGAAAGCTTTTATAGCTTCTCTTTTGTGGGGAGGGGAGGGTCAGGCAAGCATTCACAGGAACTGAGGTCATGATGATGGGGTCTGTTTCTGTATCTCTGATGACAGAATGGATGGGTGGATCAGTCACAAGTGGTTAATCACATAGACAAGAAAGGCTGGGCTGGTATCTGAAAGACAAATTATTGGGAGAAGTTAATCTTAATGTCCTGTGACTCACTCAGTGTCCTGGGAAAGGGTTATTGTCATGCATGAGCTTAAGGAGACCAGTGAAACTCCATTTGGGGCTCTGTCCTTTCATCTGCTGTTCTTTTGGAAATTAAAATCCAGTGGAAATACTCTTAGCAAAAACATGAAAGTTAATAATTGAGGTTCCAGTTTAATATCACCTCCTCTAGCAGAATCTAATAAAGTTTTTCCAAAATCTCATTAAAATATCAATGAAGACATAGAAACATTTATAAGTTAATACTGACACCACACACCTGAATAAAAAGACAATTTATTTGGAGATCTAGAGGAGTTTCAACCAACTCCACAGCATATGGAATTTTAGTGGTGTACCTAAGAAAGAGAATCAGCTTGTGCTCCTGGAGTTAGCACCCTTGGTTTTGCCCATTCTACCTGCTTCTTGACTCAAAATGCAAACTCTGCAGCAATCATAAAAATGAGAAACTATTTTAACCTGAAGATTTGTGAGGTATTGTCTGGACGTAGACTTTTTCCTCCTAGACCTGGCTTCTTTCTTTCCCCTCCATCAGGAAGTGGCCTCTAGTGAAGGCTGGTCTCCTGCATGCTCTGCTGTCCTGAAGCACGGAATTTGTTTCACTGACCGGCCACCATCAGTGCCTCTTATAAGTTCTAATAAATGAACGTTTTTCCCTGCTGGATCTCCAGGTAACTTCTCTGAAATAGAAATATATACTTTCAAGCCCTCTCAGATTTGAGGTTGCTGTGTTTCAGTGTTTTATTATTTCAAAAAAAGTATACAGTTTCCATTTTACCACTTTTGCATTAACCACCCTCTACTTAAACAGGTAATCACAGATTGCCGTTCATTATAAACATAAATTTATAGCACAGCAGAACATGTCTGTTCCAATCCATATTTCCATGTTTCCTTTGAATTAGTGTGCCTGGAGCCTTACTAGTAGATAGTTGCCAGCAAGGTGACGGTGTCTCAGTGTCTCCCCCTATCTACTTATTTGTTTCAATGCTTGTTCTGGCAATACAATCTTGGTCTGACCTGCAATTCTAACTCAAAAGTATAGCAGAACTAAAGCTTCCAGAGTAAATGTTTAACCACCGGGAGATGTGAGTCAACAGATAAATGATCTCAGCCTCTCCAGACTTTGGTAGAAAAGTTTGAATGTTTTCCACAAAGTCCCTCATGGATTTGAATTCCAGTTGTTTGGAGTGGTAAGCCACTCATCAGTGTACTCTGAGAGGACATAATATGGATTTAATGTACCAAGTGAGTGGTCATTTTAACATTACCTAAATGTTTTTCTAGCAGTTCTCTTAACTTACCGTGTAATCACCAGTCAAGGACAAAACTGGTTTTTCAGAGGTAGCTATTGATAATTGTTTTACAGCCTCCTCTCCAGCTTGTCCTGTACTAATTAGCTTTACTATTTCAAATATTCACCTCTACCCATGAGACCCAAATTAACTCAGTCAGCCTTTTGTGACACAGACAGACCCCATCACAATGGCAGCAATCTTGTGACTTACCCACCCATCTGTCTGCTGTCCATCACATCAGTACCTGTGCATACCTGCCCTCTGTGATGACGTGGAGCAGACTACCACCCAACCAACTTAACAACCTGCCCCCATCAAAGAAAAAAGTTTTAAAAAGTCTTCAACCTCAAGCAGCCAGTTGCCCTTTCCTTTCTAGACTCTTGTATGGCCATGTGCTCTTTGAGCTATGGTCATTGCCATGTTTCCTGGCTTTGGTCCCCTCGCCTACCTTGGAGGGGTGAATCTCTCTATTTCCTCTCTCTCTAACTTACTTTCTAAATAATCTGTATTTTCCAATCTAACTTCTATGCAATTCTTTGCATCTTTCATGTGACAGTGTATCGCTCACCAGACAACCACACTCCCAGCAGATCTTATCTAACATTCTGGAGGCCCAGCTGGGAGTGTGACCTAACATACTCTTCGCTGAATTTTATCTTCTCCTATTTCACTTTCCCACTCTGCCTTTGGAATTATCACCTAAACAAACTACCTTTTCTAATTTTTTGATCAGGGTCTTATCTAAAACAAACAGATGGGCAGACTTACTTAGATGAGAGGGAAAGACAGAGAAAAAATTGCCTGTAAATGGGGATAAGCGGCAAGTTCTCACGATAGAGCACAAGTGTAATAGGTAGTGTTTAAGAAAAGGTGAACACAATTTGCAAGCTTGCTAAGAAATGCAATTTTTAAATGTCTGGTCTTGGAATGCCATTTGTAAGAGCCAAAAATTACCCATTGCTTAAATACTGAATTACATGAGGACAAATACTGAATTACATGAGGACAAATCTGAGTATTGTCAGATTAGTGACTTAGAATAGGGCTTGCTCCAGGGTAAACATATAATTTAAGTAATATGAAAACATCAATGAAAGAATGAAAAGTAGAATTAGATTGATTTTTTTTTTGCTCAAAAATGTGTTTTTGTTGGGCAATGTATGATATCACCCATTAGAATTGATAAATATACTTGTTTCCATTGATGACAGGAAAGTATATATACATATACTTACATTTTACAGAAAACAAGTTTACTCACAGTAACACATTGTACAAAAAGACATTAAAAGTCAGGAAATGGCAAGAGGCAGATGTTAGAAAGTCTTGGGACCAAGAATAGCAGGAATAAAAAATTCCTGAATCAACATTGCAATAAATGAAACCTATATGACACCACACACAAGGGAGACATTCACTACCTACACATCTGTTGGGTATCAAAGCTATTGATCATTAGAGAACTGCCTAGAGGGAATTCAGCTATGAAAAATACTCTCTGATGAACAAGTGATTGCAAAAGTGACTTCTAAGGGGATTGAAACACAGTAAACATCTCCTATCCATTCAGTACCTAGTGATGGCAGAAATGAAGTCATTTATTGAGGTACATTAGCATATGAATCTAATCTATTTACTTAAGGAATTGTAGGGTTTGTAAGTATACAGAAATAGTAAAAATGAGGGTATATATATCATAATAATCTTAAGAAAATTATAACTGGGAAGTTCTAATTGAAACAAATATAAGTGAGGCTCATAAATGTTGATCTATGAGCATTCTGCTGCTTCTCTCAAATTTAAGTCTGCCAAAAAGAGAAGACTTAATTTTCCTTGAATATTTATATTGCTGCTGTTTTGTTTTGTTTTTGTTTTTTTTCATTTAATGGACATCTTTCTACTAGTGAAGATATCTTTTCCTCTCTACCTGGTTGAGTAGGGGGAATGGATACAGGAAAATATAATCATTTTGAAAAGAATAGAAATTGGATTAAAAATGAGGGCATATTGACACCAGTGATCATACACAGCATACTGATCATAAGATCATTTGACATTGTGCACCAAAAAGATTGGTTACAATGATGAATTAGCCAAAAATCCCATGAGAGGAGATAACTGCTCAGATACTATCTTTTACCTTCTAGGACATTATTGTATTTGTGAAATGCATTATAATTAAACACAATTATATTAGTAATACATTGAAACAGAAAATTCTGAGAGCTAAACCTAAAAAGCCTAGAGGCAAAAAGGGGAGGAAGGAAGAGAGAGAAGTATTTTCTCTTACATTTTATATAAGTGCACCATTAAATCTCTATAATTCTTGACTTTTTGATGACTTTAAGGAAAAAAAAGTAGTGTTTTAAATGAAAACACTGTTACCTTACTGTTATGTGTTGGTTGTAATGAATAATTCTAGTTTTACAGAAACAATTTGAACAGAAGATTGCTTAGCTTTGAGACAAAAAAATTTAGTCATATAAAGTAGTACAACCCAAGTGTTTAAAGAGATTGAATTTGGATAACTAATTTGATATATTCTTCCTGGTTTCAGACAATAGATCATGCAAAGAGTGAAAATTCATTGAAAGATGTACTGGGGGAATCCCCACAAAACAAAATTTATTTATAAAAAAGTATATATTTATTCTTACATGTATAAACTTCAGTCACCTTCAAAGTACTCTCCATTGGATGCAATATACCTATCAAGATGCTTTTTCCACTGCTTAATACAGTTTTTGAACTCAAAGGAAGATATTTTCTTTAACTTTTATTAGTGTACAAGGAGAACACTCCTCTCATCAATTTTGATACCTTTTAATGCTGCTGCCATTTTTCTTTTTTTTTTTTTTTTTTTAAGGATTTATTGAGAGGACAGAAAAACTCCCACAGTGGTAGGGAACCTGAAGAGGTTGCCCTTCTGCCATTTTTTGTTTTACCTCTTTCACGTCAGCAAAATGTCTCCCTTGGAGGACTTTTTTTTACCCTGGGAAACAAAAAAGTCACTTGAGGTGAGATCAGGTAAATAAGAATGGTAGAGCATAGGGGTCATGCCGCTTTTTGGTCAAAAACTGTTGAACTCTCAGTGTCACGTGGGCAGGTGCAATTTTAAATCATCCATCATGAAACTGGCAGACATCTTGGAAGAATCTCTTAAAAATATATATATATGAAACAAAAACAAAAAAAGTCACTGAAGCCAAATGCAGTCACTCACAACAATGCTAACTGGTACACTGATATCTAGTGGAGGAAGCCTGTATTGCAAGAGACCTGCTCTCCAAAAAAAAAAATAATCCTTTTTTTTTTTTTTTTGAGAGGAGTGTTTTCCTTGTACACTAATAAAAGTTAAAGGAAATATCTTCCTTTGTCTATTTTTAGTGTAAAGGTAATACTTGCCTTATAATGTAAATTGGGACATGTCTTCTCTTATTTCTTTTTTCTTTTCGTCTCTCAAAGTATTTTTTTGTCATTGATTGCTAACTAGAACTTTGCTAACCTGTAAAATTGCCTGCTGTGCTAATATTGTGTTTGCATATTTTACTTAAGCAAATATTCTACTTAATGGCTCCAATTACTATAGTAAATTTGCATTTTGTACCTAGGAGTTTGGATACAAAATTAACTATAATGTCTAATTGTCTAGTTCCATGAAATTTTTTAATTTGTTGGCAGGAAGTTCATAATAATTTTGTATCTTTTTAAGATTCCTGTTAATCTGTATTAATATCAATTTTTGTAATTCTCACTTTGTTTTCTTTCCATATTTCCTTGATGAGTCAGGATCTTCCTAGTCTGTTAATCTCTTAAAAAATATATTTCTTGACTTTGTTGTTTTATCTTTTACATCTTCGGTTTATTTGTCATGAATTTATTTTTTATTATTTCTTTTTTGGTTTTTTTGCTTTTTATTTTATTTTTTACATTTTATTTTAGAGTTATGGGGTACAAGTGAGGATTTGCTACATAAGTAAGCTGCATGCAGGTGAAGTTTGAGCTTCTAGCTGACCCTCTCTCTTCCTGATAGTGGACCAGGTACCCAGTATGGTGTTATGTCTTTTCCCCTCCTCTCTCCCTCCCCTAACAGTGTCCAGCATCTGCTGGTTCTTCTCTTTTGCTCATGTGACCAATGATCAGGGCCCAATTATGAGTGAGAATAATATGTCATGAATGTATTCTCTTAGCTTCATTATTATTTTTTCCATTATAATTGCTTCTTTCTTAACCTTTAAAAATTTAATGTTTATTAATATTTAAATTTGTCCTTCTTTCTAATATAAACATTTATTGCCTCAAATGTTCAAGTTAGCTGCATCCCACGCGTTGTAATATGCCACATTTCCTTATTGTTTAATTAAACAAATTTTATAAATGATTATTGTTTCTGCTTTACACATAATTTATTTAAATTTTTGCAACTTTTATAAGCCTACTGGCATACAATGAACTACAAATATTTAAAGCACATGATATGATAAGTATTGATACAAGTACATACTCAAAGATCAGTCACCACAAGACAGTGGATACATCCATCACACACAGAAGCTTCCTTGCACTTCTCTATCTGCTCCTTATTGCTACCCCTACTCCAGGCAACCAGTGATCATTTTTATCATATAGATTTATTTACATGGTATAGACATTTGTATACATTGACTCATACACATAGGCTCTTTTTGTTGTCCGACTTCTTTAACTTAGCACAATCATTTTTTTTTTTTTGAGTTGGAGTCTCACTCTGTCGCCCAGACTGGAGTGCAG
This sequence comes from Tarsius wallacei, assembly GCA_963574415.1. Taxonomy (NCBI): domain Eukaryota; kingdom Metazoa; phylum Chordata; class Mammalia; order Primates; family Tarsiidae; genus Tarsius; species Tarsius wallacei. Next base: position 10,945 of record CAUYQG010077492.1, on the reverse strand, counting down.
TGGCATGCTCCCAGCCACTGCAGCCTTGACCTGCTGGGCTCCGGCGATCCATCCACTTCAGCCTTCCAAGTAGCTGGAACTATAGGCGCGCGCTACCACGCCCAGCTAATTTTTTGATTTATTGTTGAGATGAGGTCTCGCCAAGATGCCCAAGTGGGTCTCGAACCCATGGGCTCAGGCAATCCACTCACCTCACCCTCCCAAAGCACAGGACTACAGGCTGAGCCACCGAGCCCGGCAGCACAATCATTTTAAGATTCAGTCTTATTATCGCCAAGCAAAACCTTATTGTCTAGACATACCGCAGTTGTTTATTCACCTATTGATAGTCTTTGAGATTTGAGCAGTTACAAATAAAGATATCATGAACATTTTATGAACATACAGGTTTTCTTTTGGAAACTATTCATACTTTATCTTGAATAAATACTTAGGAATTAAATATTGGATTATATGGTAGGCATGTGTTTAATATTTTAAGAAACTGCCTCGAATTTTATTTTCCCCGGAATGGTTGCAACATTTTAAATTTCCACCAGCTCTCAATGAGAGTTTGCATTGCTTCATGCACTTGTCAATGCTTGCTATGTTCAGTCTTTTCAATTTTACACATTTTTAATGTGTGCAGTAATATTTGACTATGGATTTAATCTATAATGACAGATGATGTTAAGCATATTTTAGTGTTCTTATTTGTCATCATTATATCTTATTTCATCATTATATCTTTTCACATTTTTATTAAATTGTTTTCTTGTTATTGAACTTTCAGGTTCTTTATAAATTCTGGATACAAGCCATCATGAGGTATATACTTTGCAAATGTTTTCTCTTTATCTGTGGCTTTTCTTTTGTTTGGAATGATACTTTTAGGAGCAGAAATTTTACTTTTTTTCTTTTTTTTTTGACTTGGAGTCTCACTCCGTCACCCAGACTGGAGTGCAGTGGCACGCTCCCGACCACCACAGCCTCGACCTGCTGGGCTCCGGTGATCCCTCTGCCTCTGCCTTCCAAGTAGCTGGAGCTACAGGTGCGCACTACCATGCCTGGCTAAATTTTGATTTATTGTAGAGATGAGGTCTCACCAAGTTGCCAAGGTGGGTCTCAAAATCAGGGGCTCAGGCAATCCACTCGCCTCAGCCTCCCAAAGTGCTGGGATTACAGGCTGAGCCACCGAGCCTGGCCAATTTTATACTTTTTAAAAGCATAATTAATCAACTTTTTTGTGAATAATGCAGTTAGGGTCATAGTTTTAAAAAATTGACTAATAGAAGTTTACAAATATTTTCAACAACTCTTATTTTAGGATATTTATGTTTATAATTTTAGATACGCATAGGTCTTTAATCTATTTTTAATGATTTTTTGAGTATTCTTTATTCTAGAGAGTCTATATTCCTTTTTCAAAAAAAAATAGTTGAACCTAAGTGTGAAGGAGTAATCCTTCTTGCTTCACTGTGGTTAAACTGTAGGCTAGGGAGCCAAAAATCAATAAATTTCAAACATGTCTCTAACACTCACTTTAATGAATGTGATCAGAAGCAGGTAACCTGACACCTGTGAGTCTGTTACCTCAAATGTAATATAAGCAGATATGACTCAATGACTTCGAAACTCCTTTTAATTCCTGAGATTATTCTCTTAACATTACTTGATATACATATATACATACATACATACATACATACATATAACATATATATTTTTTTTTAAGTGAAAAAGAAGGATTTATTGAGAGGCCAAAAAAGCTCCCACAGTGGGATGGGACCAGAAGAGATTACCCTACTTGATAATTTTACTGATTATTGGTCACAACTAGTCTCATCCAAAACTCTGAGACAACCATAAGTTTCCTAACAATCAGTGACTCTTTTTTTACTCTTTCAGCTAAGTTAGCTTAGATCATCACTTTTACAGTATTAACCATACAAACTTGAATCCACTATGTGGTATTATAAGCTGGATATAATATAATATTTGTCTCAATATGATTGATAATGCTGTAGTAGAAAAAATAGGTACTTTATAGGTTTAAAGAAATGCTTTATATCTTGGGCGGGGTGGAGGCAATATTAATTATCTTTGAATTTAATAAATCCTCCCAAAAATAATTTTTCACCAGAAAAGGTAGAGTAGGAACAAATCCTGGCAATAATTCAGCTATTTAACCTTATGGCAAGTTCAAAGAGGTGCCAGCATAGTTTTGAAAAAGTTTCACACAGAGAGCACATCAGTGGTTTGTACCATTACTCATTTTATTATCAATGAGTAAAAGAGATTAAGGGGTTGTGAAAAATAATTTGAAAAAGATATTTAACTTTTTTGGATTTCAACATGAACTCATTATTTTGGTAACTATGTCTATTACACTTTCCCCCTAGATCTAGAAAAAGAGAACTGCTTGTCCTAAGTGTTGATAATTCGACAATATAATTCCCATGGCCAGTGGGAAGAAATAGGGTTTCTTTGTTTGATAGCAAGCGGGTGCTCATGAGATTCAAACTCCAGCAATACATGAAGCATGAAAAATAAAACAAACAATTGGCTGTGAATCAGAGGACATGTATTTTCCACCAAGCTCTGCAGTAATGACAGTGAGAGATTCGGTGGTCTGGGTTAGTAGAAATACTAAGGGTTGGGAGTCCAACGTTCTTAATTATGGTCTCAGGACCTACCATTGTGTGCTCTAGAGCAATTTGTGACAACTATTTTTGACTCATAGTTTTTCCATCTGTAAAACAGAATAAATAATGCCGGAAAGAATTACGAATGGTTTGTGTAAAGTAACTGATATAAAATTGGTACGCAAAAAGAAAAGGAGATTTAAAAGAGTAGCCAAAATGATTTTCAAAGAAGAACTTGGCTCTGCCTTCAGATATTCTCAGTGTAAGTTTGGGTGTGAAAACTTTCTGCTTTCTTCTTCCAAAGCAAGTCTTGAGTCAAATTCTCTATTTCCCCAAATTTACATAAATAATTCTCCTCATTTTAATGTCTACGGAGGCAACTGAGTGCTATGTTTAACTAATCACACCAAATAACCACTCGCCATCATTTTCTAGAGTGTACCTTCTTTGTAATGTGACATCTCACAGTTTCCAAAGCTCACACAAGAAACAATGATTTCTGAGAACTCTGGCACACGTTTATTATTCTAAATACTCTAAAGTATAAAACCCTGCTGACATTAGTTAGGGTACCTGATCTCAAACCAGGCAAAGTGAGAAACAAAGAGAGGCCCAAACATTACCTGTGTGATGACCCCTTGTATACCTAATCCTGAATTGTATCCCACATCTTTAAAATAAAATAAAAAATAAAACTTACAACTGAAACAAGATAGATAAGAAGACTAGAAAGTGGTCTTACATAGTTTCCCCTTTGTAGTATGATACAAAAATATATATTTATTTTTATCCCTATCTGGATTTAGGTACAGAGGTTTTAAAACTTTCGGAATTTCTGAGGAATAGGCATGTATTTGTTATTTATACATGTTAGTTTATGTTAATGAGTTGACTTAGGATAAGACATAGTCTCAGGATGAAGTTGGTTAACAGAGATACCAAGTGATCAGAGAGTTGAACCAGTCAGTCTCACCAACCAATCACTTGAAAAAGGAGTGGAGGGCTAGAGACTAAGATTTAAAGCTCCCTTGAAAAACAACCTCCCATATGACCCCGCGATCCCACTACTGGGAATATATCCTGAAGAACTCAAATCACTTTACAAATGTTTTCTTATATGGCAGAAGAGATTTGTCAGATGTAAGTAAATCAAGCATCTTGAGATAAGGGTATTATCCTGAATTGTATGGGTAGACACTAAGTGTAAGAGGGAGGGAAAAAAAAGATTTTGCTACAAAAGGAGAAGACAGTGTGATGACTGATGACAATGCTATGCTGCTGTCTTTGAAGATAGAGGACGTGGCCGCTAGTCAAGGAATGCAGGTCTAGAATACTGACAAGACAATAAAACAGATTATCTCCTAGAACATCTGGAAAAAGTGTGACCCCACTGACATCTTAAGTTTGACCCAGGAAAACTGATTTTAGGCTTGTGATTTCTGAATTGTAAGACAATAAATGTTTGTTGTGTTAAACCGTTGATTTTGTGGCAGTTTCTTATTGTAGCAATAGGAAATGTACATACTACGCAACAGAGTATCTACCATCTCTTTCTATTCACTTCTTCTTTTATACTTTTTTTCATAATTCTTAGCAGCACCATATATACCAATACATGTTTACTTCATTTTTCTAATTGAATATGAAAGCATAACATTTGTCTTGTTCATTACTTCATCTCTAGCAATATAATATTACTTAGCACAAAGTAGAAAAACATTTATTGAATACATAAACATATATGCAAATAAATTAACTTATTGATATTTATTTATAAATGTTGCTGAATTAGTATCATATCAGAAACATGAGACTAAGTGGGCCTATGATTTTGAAAACAGGATACATCTTATAATTTTGATGTTTCACACTATACCCTGACTTTTTACAATGGGCTTTCAGGTTTTAGTGCTGATAAAAAAACAAGAGTGCAAAAGCAAATTTACACAAAGATGCAAAAAGAAGGGTTGTCAAGTTAAATAGCACTGCCATTTTTTATCAGTCCTAATACTAAATAGCAAATAAGTGAACTGATCTACCTTTATCTCCCAACTCAACTTCACTAGAGGGCAAGTCATTGATCTTTCAAGTTGGGCATCTAGACAAAAGGTGATCTAAGGTTAAGATTTGGAAAGAAAGGGGGCTTCCTGTGATGAAAGTCAGTGCCATGAGTTTAAACAGGTGTGAAATAATAGGAACAGGTTAGTCACAGAATAAGGGAAATTTTATTTAATCAATAGATGCTACTGTTTGTAGCCAATATTAGCAAAAACTCATATGTGTCATAGTACGAATCAGAGATTTAGTATCAGGCACATCTGGAATTGCATGTAAATTCCATCCTTTAAGAGTTTTGTGACTTAAGAGAGTTTTTTTAACCCACTTTCTCCACTTTTTTATGATGTGGAAACTAAGAACTGGAGAATAAAATAACCTCTAGTTCCAAAAATTTGAGTAACTAGATATGGATTGTCTAGCACACATATGGTCTACTGTTAAAGTCTCTCTCTCTCTCTCTCTCTCTCACACACACACACACACACACACCTCTCTCTCTCTCTCCCTCTCTCTCTCTCATCTCTATATCTCTATCTCTAATCTCTCTCTGTCTCTCCAGGAAAATCCCAAGTGTCTTATACTATTATTGATACTAGATCATGAAAGAAGCATTTTGTATTTGAATAATATCTTGTTCTGCACCTAAGGAGCTATAAATCCTGAATAAATGGAGGTTGGAATCCTACAGGTGTGAAGGAATTCTTTCTGGTAGGGTTAACTGAAAATCCTAATTTTCAGATTCCACTCTTTTTGCTTTTCACCCTTATTTATTTCATCACTTTGGTGGGTAATTGTGGGATGATTGTCTTGATCTGGTTGAATGTCCAATTTCATACAACAATATACTTCTTCCTTGGCAACCTCTCCTTTTGTGATATCTGCTACTCTACCATCTTTGTTCTTAAGATGCTGAGCAATTTTCTATCAAAACATAAGTCTAGCACATTTTCTGGCTGTGTTCTATAGAGTTTCTTTTTTGCAGTTTATGTAACCTCAGAATGCATTATCTTGTCCATGATAGCTTATGACTGTGTGGCAAAAGCTAATAATTTGCTGTATACAGTCATTACGACCTAAAGAGTTTGTGTTCAGATGGTCCTTGCATCTTATTTGGGTAGGCTCATACAATCCCTGACACATACAGTAGGTTTGCTCAAACTAGAATTCTGTGGTTCTAACATTGTGAGTCATTATTTCTGTGACATTCTTTCTCTTCTGAGGCTTTTTTGCTCTGATGCTCACACCAATGAGATGCTGTTTGTGATCTTTTCTGAGGTCATTGTAATGTTCACTTTCATTATCATCATGGTCTCTTATATCTTATATATATCTTATCCACATCAACATCGCCATCCAAAGGATCTGTTCAACTGAGAGAAGATGTAAACCTTCTCTACTTGTGCCTCACACCTTACTTCTGTAACCCTATTCTATAGGTCTGTGACCTTCAGTTATATCCAGTCAAGCTCTCAGTATTCCCTAGAATAGAAGAATGTCTCATCTGTGCATTATACCTGGAGACCTCCATGCTAAACCCACTTATTTATAGCCTGAGAAGTAAGAATGTGAAAGATGCAGCAAAAAGGATAATATGGTGGAAGAAAATTCTTACTTGACTATGTCCTGACTATGGCTTTGCTAAACTAACAATAATATGCACATGTATAGATTTTCTTTTAAAATAATTTATTATTACTAATAATAATAATCAAGCAATTATCTAAAAAGCTATAACCAAGATAATCTCATGCAATTTGGACTAAGTGTATTGAGTTTGACTTGATGACTGAAAACCACTTTATTTTACTATTTATTGTGCTGAATGACTTACAATTTTCAATCTTTTAAAAGTTGACATTTATTTTTCTAAAATTTCTTGCTAGGATCTGAAAGAACTCACTGTAGACTTACAATAATCTGACATTGACTTAAGTCAAAGGAGAACTCTAACAATAGGCACTTATCAAATGCATTGGTATTCCCATCAAAATTGAAATGTTTCCTCTGCATAACTTTCTTAGATTATGCTTTTTTTGTTCTAAAGTTGTGTCACTTAAGTAAAAATTAATCTTTCATTTTGTGTTTCTCAATAGTATACTAGAAAAGAAATCTTGCTATTTATATTTATTCATTCAACACATTTCTATTGAGTACCCTAATTGTGTCAGTCACTCCGTGGGTGTGATACAGACTTTAAAAGATTTAAGCTACAGAAGAAAAGTTGTTAGAGGAAAGAGGAGAAATCTGGTAAATGAGAAGTACTATTTAAAGAAAAATAAATACAAGTTTGACTTTAGCATGGAATTTTTAACAAAGGCAGTAGACAATAATGTTGGCAAGTTATATAGAGCCAGATTTATAAAGGTCCTTTAAGGCTGAGATAACATGTTTTAAGACTCAGTGGCTAATAAGTAAAGCTTTACATGAAATGTAAATTGTATGCTTTAGTAAAATTTCCATGATGCCATTGTCATTGGAAGGTGACCAGGCTCAGTGGCTCAGCCTGTAATCCCAGCTCTTGGGAGGCCGAAGCAAGTGGATTGCCTGAGCTTGCAGGTTCAAGACCAGCCCCAGAAACTTGGCGAGACCTCATCTCTACAATAAATCAAAAGCTAGCTGGGTGCAGTAGCGCATGCCTGTAGTTTTAGCTACTTGGAAGGTTGAGGCAGAAGGATTACTGGAACCCAGCGGGTAGATGCTGGGGTGGCCATGAGTGTGCCACTGCACTCCAGCCTGGGCAATGGAGTGAGACTCCAACTAAAAATATATATATATATTAGAAGGTAAAAGAAGAAGTTGGGAGAACAACTGCATTTAAAGAGCTAGAGAAAGCATAACATTGATTTATCAGTAGATAGAGATTCTTAATAAGGATATAGAAAACTTTAAAAATAGAATCAAATAAAAATTCTGTAATTGAAGAGTACAATAATTGAAATGAAAAAACCATTAGAGGGACTCAACAGCAGACTTGAGTTGGCAGAAGAAGTAATATAGATAGACAGAAAATAGATCAATAGAAATGATTCAATCTGAAACAAGAGAGAACAAAGATTTTTTTGTAAAATGAGCAGAGCCTCAGAGACCTGTGGAACAATATTAAGCATATTAACACACATGTAATGTGAGTCCTAGAATGAGAAGAAAAAGAGAAAGAGAAAAAATATTTGAAGACATAATGACTGAATGCCTAACGTTGATGAAAAATAATCTACATATCCAATAAACTCAATTAAAAAATGTTATGAACAACTTTATGCCAACAGCATCTTTCTAACTTATGATGGCTGGTATTTACATCATAAGCAAAATGGAGGGTATGAAATAAAAATCCTTATACTCTTGGTCAAATCCAGTTTAAGAAGACATTCAATGCTAGGTGCGGTGACTTGCGCCTGTAATCTCAGCACTTTGGGAGGTGAAGGCAAAAGGATTGCCTGAGCTCAGGGGTTCGAGACCAGCCTGCGCAATTTGGTGAGATCTCACCTCTACAATAATAAAGCAAAAAATTAACTGGGCATAGTGGTGTGTGCCTGTGGTTCCAACTACTTGGAAGGCTGAGGTGGAAGGATCACCTGAGCCCACCAGATTGAGCCTGTGGTGATTGTGAGTGTGCCACTGCACTTCAGCCTGGGCAACAGAGTGAGACTCCAAAAGGAGAAGGAGAAGGAGAAGTGGAGGAGGGGAAGAGGGAGGGAGGGAAGAGGAAGAGGAGGAGGAGGAAGAGAAGAAGAAGAAGAAGACATTGAAACATTTCTTCTTTAAAAAAGACAGTATTAGAGTATTCACTAGGAGTATGGCACATAAATTGAATATACTGACTTTTAATCTTAATGTGATTATTTATGCTGGTGATGTTTTCTTTAAGAGATGACATAATTTTACATCTAATATACATACTCTATATGTAATATACTATTTTGTAGCATAGTTTGAAGTATACTGTAGTATACTTTCTCTCTACCATGTCTAGAGGTATTCAATATCTATTTGTCCACTGGTGATATTAATTTTGATCACTGGTAATGGACAAAAACTGATATTTTTCCACTATATAATTGTTACATATTTTCTTACCTGCACTAATAAGTCTGTGTGAAAACATTTTTAAGTCCATGCAAATATTCTGTTTCTCTACAAAATGTCCCCCTAGATATAGTATTTATGGATGATTCTTGCCTGATCCAATTTTTATTGTGAAATCTGTAAAATGATGAAATTCCAACTCAGGTACTCTGTTTACATTTATCAATCAACCCTTAACATTCCACTGTAAACAAGAACCCTCCATTCTCTCTGTTTATCTATTTATTATCAGTATAGATGAATGAATTCTTATTTTTACAATAGTTCATAAATCATTACCATACTTATTTATTATGCTATTATTATATCAGTTCAAGTTGTCCCAAAACTTGAGTTGGCCAGTAGAATCTCCTTCAAACTGGCCTCTAGTTGTGCTTGTGACATGCTTCATCATTTTTGGAGCATTTCCTTAATTTCTAGCAAAAAAAACCCAACTCATCTTGATATCTACCCTACCCCAACCTTGAAATCAGTCATTTTTTGAAGGAGCTCCAATTCTCTTTTAACAGTTATATTAGTTATCTATTGAGGCATAACCAACTACCCAAAACTTAACAGTTTAAAACAACAAATAATTTTTATCTCACACAGTTTATGAAATTCAGGAATTCTGAAGAGGTCTGCATCTCTCTCTTCCCATACTTAAAGCACTTGGCAGACTGCAGTCTCTGATGGCTTAATGAGGACTTAAGGATCCTCTTCTTAGATGGCTTTTATCTATGACTGTTGGCATTTCCTTGTCATGTGGACATCTCCACAGGACTGCTCAAGTGTCCTCACAGCATGGCTGCTGGCTTCCCCCAAAGGAACCAATCCAAGAGAAAGAGAAAACAAGACAGGTCACCTTCTGTGACCTGCTGTCAGAAGCTACTGCTCGTTGTCATTCCCACCACATTTTACTCATTAGAAGTGAATCTCAACTGGGCACTGTGTTCATGCCTGTAATCCCAGCACTTTGGGAAACCAAGACAGGAAGACTGCTTGAGCTCAGGAATTCAAGACTAGCCTGGGCAACATGGCAAGACCTCATCTCTACAACAAATAAATTAATAATTAGCCAGGCATGATGGTGTGTGCCTGTAGTCCTAGCAACTAGGAAGGCTGAGGCAGAAGGATTGCCTGAGCCCAGCAAGTTGAGGCTGAATTAGCCTTGATCATGCCACACCCCTCCAGCATGGGTGACAGAGTGAGACTCCAACTCAGAAAAAAAAAAAAATTGAATCTCAAGGGAAGGATAATTAGGTTCCACTAAAGGAAGGAGTATCAAATAATTTGTGTACATACGTTAAAACCACCACATTGAGGAATGATATTAGGTATCAAGATTTGGGTATTGGATGTGTTTATTGATATTTATTGCGACTAGGTTATCTTTGCTTCTTGGCCATTTCAGTTGACAGATTTAAGCAACATATACTTGCATACATAAAAATATACATACACACATACACATGCATACATATATACATACACATACATATTTTAGAAATCTTGGGCCAGGCTCGGTGGCTCAGCTAATCCCAGCACTTTGGGAGGCCGAGGCGAGTGGCTTGCCTGAGCCTGCAGGTTTGAGACCAGCCCGAGCAACTTGGCGAGACCTCGTCTCTACAATAAATAAATAAAAATTAGCAGGGTGTGGTAGCGTGTACCTGTTGTTTCAGCTACTTGGAAGGCTGAGGCAGACGAATCACCAGAGCCCAGCAGGTCGATGCTGGGGTGGCCATGAGTGTGCCACTGCACTCCAGCCTGGGAGACAGAGTGAGACTACAACTCAAAAGAAAAAAAAACCTTGAGTTCACACTAACCCCTTCAATTCCAATCTGTTCTGACAGAATTGCTATCTCCCAAAGGATATTTGTTTCTGTTCACAGTGGGAACTCTGGATCCTGCCAGCATTAACACAGTTGTTCATTTGCTCAATCCTTTAATATATGTCATATTGTTATGAAATTTCTTTGCCCATACTCCTACAATAAATAAACCCACTAAAAAGTGTTGTTGATTTGTTTGTAATTTTTTCCTCTGCTTCACCCTGACTAAGATTGAGGTTATATAGTCAAATACTCATGTTTGTAAGTTACTTGGATGAGTTCTTCTATCCTTCCTTCCCCCTTCAATATGGTATTGGTACCTTATTGAAGTACAATTACATTCACTTATTTTAGTTTGCTTTTGGT
>CAUYQG010077489.1:0-19282 GCA_963574415.1 Tarsius wallacei | reverse complement strand
TCTGTCTCTCTTTCTGCCTCAGGAAGTCCAATTACTCGTAGGTTTGGTCTCTTGAAATAATCGCTCATTTCTTGAAAGTTTTGTTCTGTCTTTTTAAGCTTCTTTTCCACATTCTTGACAGTTTGGTTTAGTTCTATATTTTAGTCCTCAAGCTCTGAGATTCTTTCTTCTGCTTGACTAATTCTGCTTTCCATGCTTATCAGTTTGTTATTTATTTCATTCACAGTATTCTGTACTACTATTATCTCAGTGATCAACTCCTTCATATTTTCCTTTTGGTTCTCCTCAGTTTTATTTATTCTCTCCATTAATGTCTTGTTATCTGAGTTTCTAGTTTGAGACCACTCATTCTGGGGGCTCTTCGTTGTTTGCATTCTAAAATCTGTTTTCTCAGTTTCTGACCTCCCAGGTGAGACCCATATTCTTCTGGTTTTTTTTCATTTGTGTAGATTCCCCCCCCCCCCAATTTTTCCCCCCTTCTTCTTTAATTCTGTTGTTCAGAGATGGTGAGTTTGCTTTTACTTCTGTTTTCTCATTCTCTTATTCTTCCTTATGTGGATCCCCTGGCTTTGTTCAATTCTGAATCTGGACTTTTGGTTGGGAGCTATACTTTCTGCAGTTTTGGAATTTAATTGTGGAGGGAGCTGTGATTCAAAATATATCTGCAGATCACAGTATCCACTGACAGGTGTATGGACACACTGGGACCCACTTCCCACTGCCTTGCAATCTGTTCATGCAGTGGGGGTATAGATTTGCTCCCTGAAAGCAAAATGAGGTAAGAAAAAGGAAAAGAATGGAAAAAGAAAGGAGGGGCAAGAGGAAGGTGGGGAGAGAGAAGAGCAAGAGGGAAAACAGACAGACATACCAACTAACAAGTGAAAAGAGATACAAAACCAAAAGAGTAAAAAAAAAAAACTAAAACATACAGATAGTCTTACAAACACACAATCCAACAAAAAACTACCTATTGATGTACTCTACCCATACACAAACAGGAAGTCTAAGAAAAGAAAAAAAATCAGTAAAATAACAGAGACAAAGCAAGTATGAAAACGGTATCAAAAACAGAAAGAGAAAAAAACTAAAACAAAAACATATAAAAAAGGAGCAAAACAAATAAAAAATACAAATAAAAAAATAAAAACAAGGAACCAAACTTGCTCTGAGTTCGTACCTGTAAGTCCAACATCCTTTCAGCTCTTATCTCTAGGTCTTCATGCAGGGTTGCTCTTAGCACAGGCTGATGTGCTCACAGCTTGGGTCAGATGCCCCAGGCCTACTATAGGAGGAGGGTGGATCAGATCTGGACTCACCTGGCTTACTGTATGTCAAGTCTGTTACTCAGATCTGACCTGTGTCTGATCCAGCATGGGAGAGGGGCTTCTGTCTCTCCCAGTTTGATGAGATTACCTTAGGTCCCAAGTTGGAGGCTGGATGGAGCTGGGAATAGCTGAGCGGGGCAATGCAGATCTCTGCCTGGTCCTGGGACAGAGAAAATGGCTGCAGTTGGCATCTCCTCACTAAGCATGGGGCTCCTCTCCAGCTCTCCCCTGTCCTCTCTCTCCACTGATCTGATCCGGGGCTCCAGCTTATCCACTATAACAGGTGATGGTATGGGCCAGGTGCCAGGTGATGAGAATCAGCTGGATTCAACTGGCTTTTCTCAGGACAGTCCTGCAAACAGCAGATGATCTTGCTAGCCCACGCTCCAATCTCAGGGCGGTGAGGGCTTGTAATCACTCTCAGAAGGTGTCCCCGGCTGCATGCACCCGAGTTTCCTCTCAGACGGACTTTCACTCTCCCACCAGCGCATGCCTACTCACACAGAAAGTCTTTATGGACACTTGCTTTTGCAGAGACTCTCACAGTCCGACCTGTCCAGTCACTATCTTAAGCTCCAGCCCTGCGCAGGACCATTTTGGAAAGACCTTGAGTCTGGCTCTGCTCCCTGGATTCAAACTCAGAAATAAACTTCTTTCTACCAGTTCTCTGCCCCTTTGATCTATCAGTATCAAGGGAGGGCACCCAAGCATTACTCAGACCATAACACAAGTGCTCTATCAGCTGGGATTCTGCCTGTGCTAGGTCCTTAAGTAAATCAGAGCTTAGCCTGACATATATATGATGAAGCAGAGACACTGATGCAGGTCACCTCCAACTTTCCAAATCTTGAGAGACCAGCAACAGCACTGTGAACTTACACTGTCTTCTTTCCCAAATGAATGCAAACTGGTCTTCAAAATCTGCATGAATATCAATACTAAAGAAAGCATTAGCCTAAAGCAAAAAGATTCCAGCAATAAACCAAGATTTGGTGTGTATTCTAATCTGGGCTTTCTGAGCTCTGCCTGCAATATGGCTGTGAGGAGAAAAGCACTGAACAGAACCATCCTCTAGGCACCCTGCACACTTGTTCTGCCCCACAGTTGGCTGCCAACTCATTCGCTGTTTGGAGGAGAACTTCCTTTTTACTGGGGATCCACTCTACTACCCAAACCTTGGCCTTCTTTCAGGGGATAGGTTGGTAGCACTTTTCTTTGAGAAGTTGCTTCTACAACCCCACCAGCATCACACTGGGTTGCTAATCTTGTTGAGATCCACCCCTGGTTAATTAAATATATCCAATAAATCTACCCACATTTATTGGTGGGTTACCTTTATAGGACCTTTTCAACTTTTTTTTCCCTTTGGGGCTTCCTTTTGCCTTTTGACCTCTTCATTTCTGCCTAATCAAATTCATTTCTCCCAGGTACACTATCACCTGCACAGCCCCCATGCCATTCCACCTACTAGGGGGAATAGCACAGATATTCCGCTTTCTGCCTGAGTTAACCAAACATCTCTTTCCAATTTTAATTTCTTTTGCAATATCTGGTCTCCTAGTGGCTGTCTCCTGTCTCATAAATACTCAGAGAACACAAAGCAAGGAACATGCCACAGTTGCTCTAACTTCACAGCCGTCTTTCTTTTTTTCTGAAATTATCCCTCTGATCAACTGCTTTTAATAATCCCAGCAGTCTGGCCAGCATCTTCAGGGTATCCCTATACTCCCACAGTGGCCCCGGCTATTTACTACGCTTACAACTTCAAACCACATAGTGCCAGTGGCCCACCCTGGAATTTCCCCCGACTATATTCCTCATTTCTCTCTCATGGCCACTACAACATGGGTTTCTCAGGAATATCCTGTCAACTATGCTAATGTTAGTGTGATAGCACCAAATCTGAGAGGGCTTGCGTGTAAGGTTCTTAACATATTTCATATAAGTCACAGGAAATCCAACTGGGAAACACATTGTTTTAGCAGAACTTACAGGAGGCACTAATGGCAGCTGGTCAATGAAGAAGGAATCCACCCAGGAGTCACTGATGACAGCTGGTTGGTGAAGAAAAAATGTACATTGCCATACAGTACAGCAAGCAATTTTATTGTCAAGCAAGTTAATCATTCGACTTTCTACATGGTGGTTGCTATGACAGTGAGTAAATGTACTGCCCACATTGTTTTCAACTCTGCTCAATTACTGCACCCCCGACTCATTCCTGAGAAAATGCATATCCTGCAGAGACCAGCCTTTGCCGGGTGCTGCTCCCAGAGGGAGGGGCAGAAAAAAGCCAAATATAGGGAGAAAGAGTCACTGTCCAGACAATTAGCCCACAATAATACTTTTTAAAAAATGAAAATGATGTGTTACTATGTTGCCCAGTCTTTGGAAGTCCTGGCCTCAGGCAATCCTCTCACCTCAGTTTCTTAGAGACTGTATATGATATTTTTTGAAAATTTTTGGTAAACTAAGGAATGTAATGATGTTAATTCATTGGTTCTAATGTTCATGGACAAAGTGTGTAGAGGGAGAATGAGCTCAGGGGGTTAAATTTAAAGCTTAAGTGCCAAATAAATTACCCAATGATTTATAGTTGTGACCTGAGGGAAAGCTTTGTCTCCTATAGCCACCAAGCTAAAATTACTGAAAATTAAGCTACAAGATCTCTTCCTATGATAGGCTAAATTAAAAATCAAGTTGAATGACCAGAATCGCAGTGTCTACTGTTGTATTGAAGGTGTTGAATGGGAAGAATGGGAACTTATAAATTGGAATGTGGATATGTGGGAAGACTCTAATGAAGTAGGAGATCTTGAGCCCCTAAGTTATGATGAGTCTTTCTCGCCAGTGGAAAAGGTTTCCTAACTCCCAAGAGGTAGTCGCCAAACCTACAGTGGTATCAGTCATTCCACCTTTATCTTAAGACATTAACCCTGCAATGCCTGAAGAAATGGTAATGGTCTCCCCTGAGGCAGTTTCCATGAAAGACAATGCTAATTCTTCTCAGGATCCACCCATAACACTTCTGATTGCTTCTAGACTTAGGAGTAGGCTCAAATCCCATCAGACCCTTGAAGATGAGGTACAAAGTATGATCAATGAGGAATTTTACAACACTCCAAAAGAACTACCTGACTTTTCTATTTATACAAGCAGAAATTAAGAAAACGTGTGCAGGAAAGAATATTAAAGTTGTGGATAACGGTGGAAGAACATAAAGTAGAATCTGACCAGATTTATTTATATGAGTCCACTAAGCAGAGGTTCTGCATTTAATGTTGCAGTTTGTGAAGTTAAAAAAAGCTCTGTAAGTTTGTTTGGTTGGCTGAAATATGAATCAAAAGATTGACAGTCCACTATAATCAATTGGAAACACTTATGTTTCCTTGGTTGAACATAGAGAAAGAGACTCAAAGACTTAGAGAGATTGAAATGTAAGGGAGGATTTATTATTTAAAACCTATTTAACCACACTGGATAGGGGAGTCCAGAAGACATACTTTTCATCAATAATTTGAGATATAAATTTATGAGGGAAGCCCCAGCATCCTTAAAGAGATCTGTGGTCATTATTCTGTAGGACAGATCTTACAATAAAAACCATAGTCACTCCCAATTAAAAAACTTAAATGCAAAGAGAGTAATTCCAATTATGCAACTATGACATTGTGGGATGTCAGAGACCAAATGGCAACAATCAGCTGTCAAAAGCAACGTCATTGTTGGTGCTCTCGTAAACAGCAGAGTCAAAGGAACAATCAAAATAGTCTGACTCACAGGCTTATGACTAGTAAATTATGTTGTTCATAGAGTTGAAATAGATATAAAGTCTACTAAATTCTTGCTTGATCTAAAAAGCAAAAACATTTCAGGTTAAGTGAACAAAAACCTAATTCAAATCATGTAAACAGAGTCATGACCCATCAATCATTTTTAGAGTTAAGCCTGTTTATAGAACCAGAATCCCTTAAGTGAAGGAAAGTCTGGGTCTTTTTCAAAAAGGACCTCTGATAATTTATACTGTCAGTTTTTCTCCTAGCCTTCCCCAAAGGGTCCTATAGCATTTTACCAGGGTAACTGTATATTAGAAGAAAGGAAATAATCAAGTCTTTAGGAGACTACTGGACACTAGCTCTAAACTGATATTGATTCCAGGAAACCCAAAAAGGTCACTGTCACCCTTCAGTTAGATTAAGGTATTATGAAGGTCAGATGATCAATAAAGCTTTAGTTAAAGTCTGTCACACAGTGAATCCAGTGGGTCCCTGAACCCATTCTCTAATTTTCTAATTCAAGAATGCATGATTGGAATATACATTCATAGCAAGTGGCAGAATTCCCACGTTGGTTTCCTGGACTATAAAGTAAGTTCTATTATAGTAGAAAAGCCAAGTGGAAGCCATTAGAACTTTCTCTGCCTAGAAAAATAGTACATCAAAAGCAACACTGCATTATATGAAGAAATGCAGATATTAAGCCCACCATCAAGGACTTGAAAAATGCAAAGGTGGTAATTCCCATCACATCCCTACTCAGCTGTCTTATTTGGCCTGTGTGGAAGATGTATCTTGGAGGATGACAGTAGTTTTTTATAAACTTAACCCAGTGGTTACCCTAATTGCAGCTGTGGTACCGGATGTGGTTACCTTGCTCAGTAGACACATCTCTCATACTTGGTATGTAGCTTTTGATCCAGAAAATGCCTTTTTTTGCATTTTGTCTGTACGGTCCACCAGAAGCAATTTGTTTTCAGCTCCCAAAGACAACAATGCATATTCATTGTCCTACCTCAAGGGTATATCAACTCTCCATCTCTGTGTTATAATTTAGTTAACAGGGACCTTGATTACTTCTTCCTTCCACAAGATATCACATTGTCTTATTACATTGATAATATGTTGATTAAGCATAGTGACTGCAAAGTAGCAACTACACTGGACTTATTGGTAGTGCTAGAGGGTGGGAAATAAACTCAGTTAAAATGCAAAAGCCTCAAAGTATACATTCTATTCATCAGCACATGGAATATACTCCAAGACCAACACATATTCTCAGACATAAATCAAAAGTGAAGAAATTTCAAAAGTTTGAAATTATACCATACATCTTCTCAGATCATAGTGGAATAAAAATAAATATCATCACCAATAAGATCACCCCAAAATACACAAAGACGTTCACGCTAAACAACATGCTGCTGAACATCTTCTGGGTCAAAGCGGAAATCAAGACAGAAATTTAAAAATCCTGGAAACAAGTTAAAACAAAGACACATCTTATCAGGTATGCCAGAAAAGCAGTGTTGAGAAGAAAATTTTTAACATTGCACATCTACATCAAAAAAATAGAAAATTCACAGGTAAATAGCCTTACATTTCACCTAATGGAGATGTAAAGACAAGATTATCTATATCCTAATTTCAGTAGAAAAATCCAGATTGCAAAGATAAATTCACAATTGCAGAATATAAGAGACAAAAATATCATACAAAGGCTCAATAATGCAAAAAACTGGTTCTTTGAAAGGATAGATAAGATCAACAGACTCCTGACCAGACTGACTGGAAAAAAAGAGAAAGTCCAAATAACCACAATTAGAAACAAACAAACAAAAAAAGTCACAACTGACCCTGAAGAAATTCAAAAGATTGTTATAGATGACTATGAACATCTGTATACAAACAAAGTAGAAAATCTAAAGGAAGTGGAGGATTTTCTGATACCCCAAAACCTCCCAAGTTTGAAACAAGAAGAAATTGAAACACTAAACAGACCAATACCAACAACAATCCAGGAAATTGTCTCAATCATAAAAAAATTCCAAAAATAGCCCTAAATTAGACATTTTTCAAGCTGCATTCTACAAGACATACAAGGAGGAGCTGATGTCAATCTTATTATAACTATTCCAGGCAATCAAGAAAAATGAAATTCTCCCTAAACAATTTGATACAGCGGAAATCATACTGACACCAAACCTGACAAAGACCCAACAAGGAAAGAGAATTGCAAGCCAATCTCCCTGATAAATGTAGACTCAAAAATTCTCAACAAGATTCTAGCAAATCAGATCAAACAACACATCTCAAAAGTTATCCAACATGACCAGGTAAGCTTCATTCCTGGTGCACATGACTGGTTCAGCATTCATAAGACTGTAAACGTAACTTCACACATTAACAGATGTAAAACCAAGAACCACATGATTGTCTTATTATAGGCAAAAAAAGCATTCAATAAAATCCAGCATTACTTCTTGATAAAAGAAAGCACTTAAATACCTAGGCATAGAGGGAACATTCCTTAAAACAATGAGAGCCACCTGTGATAAATCCATAACAAACATTTTGCTCAATAGGCAGAAGCTGAAAGTATTCCTCCTAAGAACTGAAACAAGACAAGGATGCCCACTCTCACCCCTCCTATTCAACAAATTGCTGGAAGTCCTAGCCAGAGCAATCAGCCAAGAGAAGGAAATCAGGGGTAACCAAATAGGAAAATAGAAAATCAAACTATCCCTCTTTGTGAACAATATGATTCTATACCTAGAAAACCCCAAGGAGTCTGTCAAAAGCCTCCTTGCACTGATAAACATCTTTAGTAAAGTCTCAGGTTACCAGATCAACATGCAAAAGACATTCGAATTTCTAAGCACCAGCAACAAGCAAGTGGAGAACAAAATTAAAAATTCAGCTCTAGGCTAGGCACAGTGGCTCATGCCTGTAATCCCAGCACTTTGGGAAGCCAAGGTGAGAGGATTGCCTGAGCCCAGGGGTTTGAGGCCAGCCTGGGCTACTTGGCAAGACCTCATCTCTACAATAAATAATAATAATAATTAGCCATGCAAGGTGATGCATATCTGTGGTTCCAGCTACTTGGAAGGCTGAGGTGGACGGATCACTTCAGCCCAGCATGTCGAGGCTGTGCTGGCCATGAGTGTGCCACTGCACTCCAACCTGGGCAATGGAGTGAGACTCAGACTCAAAAAAAAAAAAACCCCAAAACCTAAAAACAAAAACACAACTCCATTCACAATAGCCACACATACAAAAAAATAAGATTCCTTGACATTCACCTAACCAGAAAAGTGAAAGACCTTTACAACTAGAACAACAAAATAAAGCTCAAAAAAATTAAGGATCACATACACACACACAAAATGGAAAAATATCCCCTGCTTATGGATTGGAAGAATCAATATTGTCAAGTTCATCCTACCCAAAGCAATCTGCAGATTCAATGCAGCATCAAATTACCAACATCATTGTTCACAGACCTGAAAACGACAATACAGAAATTCATTTAGAAACAAAAAAGCATGAATAACCAAAACAATCCTCAGCAAAAAGAACAAATCAGGAGGTATCACACTCCCAGACTTTAAATTTTATTACAAGTCTACAGTATCCAAGACAGCATAGTACAGGAATTGACACATTGATCAATGAAACAGGACAAAGATTCTGGAAGCAGAAACATGGTCCCTCAACCAATTCATCATCAACAAATATACCAATAACAATTATTGGGGGAAAAGACCATATTTAGCTAATGGTGCTGGGAAAACTAGCTAACCACATGCAAAAGAATTAAACTGGATCCCTACCTATCACCATATGCAAATACTAACTAAAAGTGGATCAAGAACCTAAATATAAAACCCCAAACTATAAGAATTCTACAGGAAAACAGAAAAAATCCTTCTGGACATCAGAGTAGGCAATGAATTCATAACCAAGTCCCCCAAAGCAAATGCTACAAAAGCTAAGATAGACAAGTGGAGCTGCATCAATCTGAAAAGTTTCTGCACAGCAAAAGAAACCAGCAAGAAAGTAAAGAGACATACCACAGATGAGAAAAATATTTGCAAATTATGCATCTGACAAAGGCCTAAAATCCAGGATCTAAAAGGAACTCAAAATAAAAGAAAGCAGACAACCCCATTAGAAAATGAGTAGAAGACATGAACAGACACTTCTCAAAAGATGATATACAAGCAGTCATCAGACACATGAAAAAATTCTCAGTCTCTCTCATCATCAGAGAAATGCAAATCAAAACTACAACAAAACACCACTTAACTACAGTAAGAGTGACTATCATTAATAAGTCAAATAACAACAGGTGTTGATGGCTCTGTGAAGAAAAGGGACCACTTCTACACTGTTTGTGGGAATGCAAGCTAGTTCAACCTTTATGAAAAACAGTGAGGAGATTTCTTAAAAAACTAAAAGTAATCTTTTATACAATCCAGCAATCCCTCTCTGGGAAATATACGCAAAGGAACATAAATTGTTCTACAAAAAAAGACACTTGCACATGCATGTTTATTGTTACACTATTCACAATATCTAAAACATGGGGAACCAACCCTATTGCCCATCAAAAGTGAACTGGACAAAGAAAATGTAGTACATATAGACAATGGAGTATTAAATGGCCATAAAGAACAAAATCATGGCCTTCAAAGCAACTTGGATGCAACTGGAGACCATCATACTAAGTGAACTATCACAGAAACAAAGAACTGAATACTACATGTTCTCAACTATAAGTGGACCCTGCACACTAGTCACATCAGCACAAGGATGGGATTGGTAGTTGTTGGGCACTCCTAGGGGAGAAAGAGAGGAAGGGAGGAGGGTGGGGGCACATGACAACACAATGGATACCTGGAAATTGGGGCCAGCTAGAAGCCCAGACTTCACCCGCAGGCAGCCTACTTAGGTAGTAAATCTTCACTCGTACCTTACAAGTCTATAATAAATAAATACACTAAAAAAAATTCAGAGGCCTTCTACCCCAGTGAAATTTCTAGAAGTCCAGCTGTATGGGCTATGCCAAGATATCCCTTTTAAGGTGAAGGATAAGTTTTTGCATTGGCAACTCCAACAAGCAAGAAGGAGGCAGAACACCAGTGGGTTTATTTGGATATCAGCAGCAACATAGTCCTCATTTGGGTGTACTGCCCCAGCCTATTTGTCAAGTAATCTGAAAAGCTGCTATTTTTGAGTGAGACCTAAAACAAGAAAATGGCTCTGTAACAGATCCAGGCTGCTATGCAAGCAATACTGCCACTTAGGGTACCTTAGTGGAAGATGGGGATGTTGTCTGCAACCTTTGGCTGGCCACCATAGATGAATCACAATGCCAGCCTTTAGGATTTTGTAGCAAAGCCTGTCATTATCTACAGATAACTACTCTTCTTTTGAAAGACATATCTTGGCCTGCTACTGAACCTTAGTGTAAAATGAAAGTGTTGCCATAGACTACAAGTTGCCAAGTGACTTGAACTGCCTACTTTGAACTGGGTGTTATCTGACCCTCCAAGCAATAAAGTTAGGCATACACAGCAATACTCTGTCATCAGATGGAAGTAGAATATATGTGTTTGGGCCCGAGTGAACCCTGAAGCACAAAAAAGTTATATGAATAAGTGACCCAAATGCCCATTCCCCCAACTCCTGCTACACTGCCTTTTCTCTCCCAGCCTGTACCTATGGTTTCATGGGGAGTTTCCTACTATCAATTGACAGAAAGAGGACCTGGCCTTGGTTTACAGATAGTTCTGTATGATATGCAGGCACCACTCACAACTGGGCAGCTGCAGCACTCATGAAACATCCCTGGAAGACAGTGGTAAAGGGAAGTCTTCCTGGGGAGAGAATTTTGGACAGTGAACCTGGCTGTGCACTTTGCTTGAAGAGAAAAAGGTCAGACATGCAATTTTATAATAATTCATGGGTTGTGGTCAACGGTTTGGGTGGATGTTCAGATACCTGGAGAGAATATGATTGGAAAATTGATGAAAAATATATTTGGGGGAGAGATATGGGGATAAACATCTCTGAATGAGCAAATATCATGAAGATATTTGTGTCCTGTTTAAATGCTCACCAAAGGGTGAATACAGAAGAGGAGTATTTTGATAATCAAGTGGATAGGATGATTAGTTTTGTGAACACCAGTCAGCCTTTTCCCCCAGACACCTCTATCATTGCTCAGTGGGCTCATGAAAAAAGTAGCCAGGAGTGAAGGTTTGAATCACTCTACCATGTAAAGAATCACAGCCAGCTTAAGTAGTTGCTGAAGGCAAAGGTGATACAGAATGGGTAGTAGAAAAAGGTAGTTATGAATACCAGCTACCATCAGATGACCAGTTACAGAAATAAGGACTGTAATTGTCATGGGTATTTTGTCCCTATCTTGCTACGAATAACATTTTATGTGGGGATGTATACATTTATACATAACACATGTAAATATATATGTATTAAGAAACTACCTTTTGTTTTCTTTCCTGTCATATTTCCTTATCACACAATGTAAGATGTATTGACTATAATAAGATTTAAGTATTGTTAATTTTATATCACAGTATTTTAATTACAGGATATTGGGAGAACAGTAAACATCATGGAAGGAATTAGTATATTTTGCTTGTACACAGGAAAGTTATATTTTGTTGTTCAGAATTATAACTTTGTAATTTTATTTATTTGGAAATTAGGTATAATTGAAGAAGCTGTATATGGGTACCAAGTTGACCAGCATGGACCTATTTATGATGAATAATTTTCTGTGTCAACTTCACTTGTTTAAAAGGATGCCCCGAGAGTTGGTAAAATATTATTTCTGGGTGTGTCTGTGAGGGTGTTTGGAAAGAGATTAGCATTTCAATCAGTATGCAGAGTAAAGATCTGCCCTCACCGAGGGCAGGCATCAAGCAATCTGTTGAGGGCCTGAACAGAACAAAAAGGAGGCAGAAGGAAAAATTCTTTCTCATCCTCCTGCCCTTAGGCATGGAGTCTTCCTCTTCAGTCTTCTGATGTGAGGACTTACACCAGCACTTTGTCCTCCTGCTTTCCTCTCCCCACCCTGTTCTCAGGCCTTCAGGCTTTGGAGTGAATTACACCAGTGACTTTCCAATTCTTCAGCTTGCAGATTGCTTATCATGGGGCTTCTCAGCCTCCAAAGTTGTGTGAACCAATTTCCATAATTAACATCCTCATATATATATATATATATGTATATTTCCTATTGGTTCTGTTTCTCTAAAGAACAAATACTGTCCCATTACTTACCATGCATGGTCTTCTGGTTATTAGCATTGTTCACTGAGATAGAAAAACAGGATTTAAGCAGGAAAGCTGACCTCAAGGGTCTTATCTTAAGTACGCAGCAGCATATCATTTCCCTTAACTGCAATTTCTGCTTCTGTAAACACACTTTACAGTACCTCATATGGAAGTGTCCATGAAGATGTTTGCTTCAATGCTTGTTGCAGAAGTAACCATTCCTGGTCCTAAATTTAAAATTGTAAACACACCATTGGCAAACCCATGTATGCTGTAACCACAAAAAGCTCTATAAAAGCAGCTTGAAACTGAGGGTTGGGGCTCAGGTTTTGGGAGGCTACTCTGTCTGAGACTTCCAGAATAAACACTTTTGATTCTCCTCTTAGTCTCCAGTGCCTGTTGTGAGTGTGTTCATTCCTGTTCCTGATGAGTTGCTGCAGTTGCTGTAACATTTTTGGTGTGTTAGCTAGAAAGCCCCGCTGCACCCTCAGATTTGGCTGGCTCTTTGAGACACCACAATTGCTGGACTTGGCTGTGGCCCAGGAGTGGCCCAAGGATGAGGAAGGTGCACCTCCTGACCAGTTGCCTGGAATTCAAACTCTGTGAGCCATGACCTGGATCATCAGACTGCACTCCACTCGGTGGACCAAATGGAGAGAATGGACCAATTGACCAGGACTCCAGGAACCGGTAAGACACCCTAGGATGACAAGTCAGTCAGGGCCACCGAATGGTGATAATGGGAGCGTGATCATCTCCCAGCAGTTATTGTAACTGCTCAGGTAGAATCTCTGGGGGAGGTTTATCTGAATTTAAAAGAAAGAAAGTGAAAGTGGTTCACTAGCACAGACTTGCTAAATTGGAAACATCATATCCCCTGTTACTTGGAAAAACCCCAGAACATAATCAACTTAGTTGAGTCCTTCTGTCAGACTCATCTTCCCACTTGGGGAGTTTGCCGTCAGCTCCTCCTAACCCTTCTCAATACCAAGGAGTGGTGGTGAGTGATGACAGAAACCTGAAAATGGATAACAGGGTGTGCCCCAGGGGGACTGCTGAATCCTGAGACCTGGGTCAGGGCTGCCCTGAAGAAGACCCCCATTGGGACCCAAACTCAGAGGGTGAAAGGGCCAACTTAGAAAGATACAGATAGGCTCTCCTAGAAGGACTGAGAGCAGGAGCTAAAAAGGCCACCAATATGTCCAATACCACCGAGGTCCTCCAAAAGTCAGAAGAAAGTCCATTAGACATTTATGAAAGACTTTGTGAAACATTCCAGTTGTACACTCCCTTCAACCCTGAGGTCCCTGAGAATCAGTGCATGGTGAATGCTGCCTTTGTGGGCCAGGCACAGGGCAACATCTGAAGAAAGCTACAAAAACTTCATGGGATTGCCAGGATAAACAGCACCCAACTACTTGTAGATGGCCAACAAAATAAATTGAGAGCAGGCTGCGAAAAAGGAAGCTGACTAAAAAAATGAAGCAGAAGGTGGCCCTCCTTGCTGCACCTTAAGTCAGCTGGCTACATCTGAGCCAAAGTAAAGGCAAGCAAGGGCAAAGCCCAAGTCCCATACCCCCACAAAAGAACCGATGTGCTTAATGCAATAAAATTGGACACTGGAAGAAAAACTGCCCTGAAAGACCTGAAGGGGGAAGGCCCAAAGGTCAGAACCGGACCACGCTTCACATGAGGTAGAGCCCTCTGTTACCAGTTTTATAGGGCTAGCCAGAGTCAACTCGAACTGAGACAGGGTTTAATCAACTTAGGCCCCCATGAGGTCATGGTCAAAATAAAGTTTGGCAGCCAATCAATGGTCTTTATGATGGATACTGGCGCTGAACATTCAGTTGGTACCAGACCAGTGGAACCCATGTCAAAAAAAAGCAAGAATTATGGGGGCTACCGGAGTTGAAACCAAGCGCTCTTTCTGTGAAACCCGCAGTTGCATCATGGGAGGACCCCAGGTGAAACATGATTTCCTGTATGTCCCAGAATGCCCAGTACCTTTGATGGGAAGGGACTTGCTGTCCAAGCTGGGGGCCCAGATCTCCTGCTTTGCTGATGGCCCCACCCACTTTGAACTGCTGGGACCCATGTGGCTGGGACCCCCAAAGGATACTTCCTTAATTTTGTCCATCACAATTTCCTGAGAGGAAGAATGGAATCGCCATTCCCAGTCCACTATAAACATCAATCTGGCTCTGGAATCATGTAACTCCCACTTCCCCAGAGTCTGAGCTGAACTGAAAGGGACCTACCCAGGCTAGCCATCAACCAGCCACTGGTAATAGGCAACTTGCTGCCTGGTGACCACCCAGTAAGGGTCCGAAAATATCCCTTATCTCAGGAAGCCAAGATCAGCATCCAAATTCACCTTCAAAGACTACTAAAATTTGGGCTGCTCTGAAAGTGCCAATCTTCATGGAATACTCCTCTGTTTCTTGTGAAAAAAAAAAGGCACCAATGACTACTGACCTGTCCAGGACCTGCAGGACATCAACCAAGTCACAACAAACACTTATTCAGTGGTCCCTAACTTGTACACCCTCCTAGGCCTCATACATGCAGGGGCCCAATGGTACACCTGTCTGTATCTGACGGATGCTTTCTTCTGTACCCACCTAGCACCAGTAAGTCAGCCCATGTTTGCCTTTGAATGGGAAGACCCTGCCAGAGGGTGAAAGGAGCAATTAACTTGGACCCAGTTGCTCCAGTGGTTCAGTAACTCCCCCATCATATTTGGTAGGCCCTAGCAGAGGATCTGGCACAATTCTCAAGTGCGGAAGTGAAATGGACACTCCTACAATAAGTGCATGATCTCCTCCTGGCAAGCACAACCTTGGAGGACTGCACTAAGGGAACAGAGACTTTGCTAGACTTGCTCCAGAAAGCTGGATAGAGAGTGTCCCTAATAAAGGCCCAGATTTACCAAAAAACAGTCAAGTACTTAGACTTTCAAATCTCAAAAGGGTATTGAGCCTTGGAGCCTAAACGAAAAAAAGGCAATTTGGGCCCTTCTGGCCCCAAAACCCAGAGGCAGATTCAAAAGTTTCTGGGGACTGCTGGTTTCTGTCACATCTGAATCCCTAACTACTCATTTATAGTCAAACCCCTCTATGAAACCACAAAGGGGGGAGAAAAAAAAAACAATCCCGTCAGGGCAACAGCAACAGGAAGCCTTTCTTACCCTTAAGAAGGCTTTACTAAAAGCCCCTGCCTTGGGACTCCCTAATGTGACTTGAGAATTTAGTATCTTCATTCATGAGAAGAAGAGAATGGCCCTGGAAGTTCTAACCCAAAACATAGAATGCTGGCAATGGCCTGTGACTGTCCAAACAAATAACACAGTGGTGGTTGGATGGCCACCCTGAATGCAGGCCCTGACTGCCACCACTCTCTTGGCTGAAGAGGTAGACAAACTTACTATGGGACAAATCCTAAACATCAAGGTCTCTCATGCAGTTACGGTCCTAGTGGATCACCAAGGGCACCATTGACTCACCAATACATGCATGCGCTGCTACCAAGACCCTTCTGTGGAAAAAACCCCAGGTGTGCCTAGAGACTGTCAGAACTTTAAATCCAGCCACTTTCTTACTTGCTGAACCAGGACTCCTGAACCATGACTGTATTGAAACAACAGATTAGATCTACTCAAGCCACCCAGATCTCACAGATCAGCCTTTGCCTTCTCCGGACTGTGTCCTCTACACGGATGGAAGCAGCTTCCTGTCAAATGAGAAACATTTGGTGGGATATGCGGTCATAATAGAAACAGAAGTAATAGAATCAAGGGCCCTCCCAATGGTATGGTCAGCCCATAAAACTAATGGCTTTAGTCAGGGCCCTAGAATTAAGTAAAGACAGAAGGTGAATATCTACACAGACTGAAGATATGCCTTTGCCACCCTCCATAAACACAGGGCCCTCTATAAAGAAAGAGGACTCCTTACCTCAGGAGAAAAACCTATCACAAATCAAGCTGAAACCCTATGCCTCCTAGAAGCAGTCTGGGATCCCATGGCCACTGCAGTCATCCACTGCTGAAAACACCAAAAGGGAAAGAGTTCCATAACCAAAGGAAACCAAAGGGCAAGCATGGAGGCCAAATGGGCAGCCATGACAGTGACCCCTCAGGGCCCTCCTGACAAAACTTTAATGATTTCAGCCCTGCACAAACACCCAAGCTATGCCCAGGAAGAATAAAACTGGATAAAAAGGGAAAAGGGTACTAGAAGCCCAGATGGGTGGTAGCTTCTCCCCAACAGATGGCCCTTTGTCCCAAACTACCTGGCCTATCCCCTGGTTCACCAACTTCATGAAGACACCCATACGGGAAAAGCGGCATTAGAAACCTTGGTGAACCGGTATTACTATATGGCCAGACTCCTCACACTTTGTGGAAATGTAACCCGGAGATGTCAGACACGTGCTTGCAATAGTGCCAAACAAGGGCCTTCCCAGCCACTGGGAATACAAAGAACTGGACAAAGCCCATTTGAAGACCTAGAAACAGATTTTACTGAACTACCACCCAGCAAAGAATATAAATACCTATTAGTCATTGTATGCACATACTCAGGCAGGGTTAAAGCATAGCCTATCAGAACAGAGAAAGCCAAAAAAGTAACAAGAGTCCTACTGACTAAAATCTTACCTAAGTATGGAATGTCCACCTCAATTGGATCAGATAATGGGGCCACCTTCATAGCTGAAATTACACAAGGACTAGCAAGGGCCCTACAGATTAAATGGAACTTGCACACAGCTTATCAGCCTCAGATCAGCTTCAGGGAAAGTTGAGCACATGAACCAAACCCTAAAAAAACTTTAAGTAAGCTGGGGTCTTCTTCTGGGAGGGTGGCCCTGCACCAGGTCTCTGGATTCAGCAGCCCCCCTGGGATATGCCCCGCCATTCATTTTTGGGCCTTAGTCATTACTTGTCACTCTTCCTCAGTATTGAGAAGAGTCAGGAGAAGCTGGCAGCAGTCTCACCAAGTGGGAAGATAAGTCTGATAGGTGGACTTTACTAGGTCTATTACAGCCTGTGGTTTTGCTGAGTTGGAGGGAGTATAATGCTTTCAATTAAACAAGTCCATGGTGGTGAACAGCTGGTAATAGAAGATAGATTGTCCACCCTGCATGCTGCCATCTTGTGCCCCTTGTTGAAGGCTTCTGGTCTCACACAATGGCATCTGGAGTATGGGCCATTGGCTCTGGGCTGAGCAGAGGCATTTTCTCATCTGGTCTGGCTCTGCAGGCAGTGATGGAGACACGGATGGTGGTGGAGTGTCTGGCAAGGGGTGGCCTCTGGTACCGGCAGTGTGGCATAGGGAGGTGGCAGCAGCAGGAGTTCATCATCTGGGTCTCCCTGGAAGACTGGTGGACCCTTGGTATGGTCCCCAGTATCAGTTCTTCAGTTGAGATGGAGTCCTGGCTAGGAAAATCCTACTCTGTCCCTGCCTGCCAGTGCAAAACCTTATCCAAGGGGGCTGAGCTAATGCAGCTTGCAGCTATGAATCAATATATGGAAACTGATTTGGGTGGCCTAGCTCCCTGGTTACCACCCAGTACACAGTCTTTATCTTGGTCACATCCAGAGTCCCCTCTGAAGGCCATTCCTTATCCAATGTTGGCTTTTCTATTGTACAGAGAGTTTTCAGCTTTCCTGGCGACATCTTGACACCATAATCTTCTACATAACCTTTCCTGAAGTTTTTGATCATACAGTCTAAGACAGTGGGTTTTGAGGGGGACCCGTCCATAGTGTGCGTCCCACTGTGTCACAAAAGACAAAGACCTCCTGGACAGGCACTGTCCAGGACAGAACTCATTTCACCCGCCTGGATGCTTCCTTCTCTGGAATTTAGATACCTTTTAGCAATTGGCAGGTTGGTATAAACCCCCAACCCAGACCAGTCCTATTATAGGGCTTCAGTCATGTTCAGTTGTATGAGGTTGTCACTGAACTGCAGGTTAGGGCCCAATCAAACTCCATAGCCTCAAGACTGTGGAGCCACACACATTCATGCCACATTCACTCCCTTCCATCCCAAATCCAGATGAACCTTCCCCCTAGAGATTCTACCTGAGCAGTTACAATAACTGCTGGGAGGTGATCAGGCTCCCATTGCCACCATTTGGTGGCCGTGACTTGACTGGGCACCCCAGGGTGTCTTACCAGTTCTTGAAGTCCTGGTCAAATGGTCCACTCTCTTCGTCTGGTTCACTGAGTAGAGTGAGGTCTGATGGTCCTGACCACAGCTCACAGAGTCTGGATCCCAGACAACCAGCAGGAGGCATACCTTCCTCATCCTTGGGCCAATTCTGAGCCACAGCTTAGTCCAGCAATGGCAGTGACTCAAAGGGCCAGCCTAATCTGAGGGCACAGTGGGGCTTCCTGGCCAATGCACCAAGTGTTGCAGACGGTGTTGCAGTTCACTGGGAGCAGGAACAAGTGGAGTGTTGTCACACTCAGAACAGGCACTGGAGACTGAGTGATGTATTGAGAGCATTTATTCCAGAAGTCTCAGGCAGAGTAATCTCTAAAAACCTGAGCCCTGATCCTCAGTTACAGGCTGCTTTTTTTTTTTTTTTTTTTTGAGTTGGAGTCTCACTCTGTCGCCCAGACTGGAGTGCAGTGGCCGCTCCCGGCCACTGCAGCCTCGACCTGCTGGGATCCGGCGATCCTTCCGCCTCAGCCTTCCAAGTAGCTGGAATTACAGGAGCGCGCTACCACGCCCGGCTAATTTTTTTTTTGATTTATTGTAGAGATGAGGTCTCGCTTGCCCAGGCGGGTCTCGAACCCGCGGGCTCAGGCAATCCACTCACCTCAGCCTTCCAAAGGCGCGGGATTACAGGCTGAGCCACCGA
>CAUYQG010077470.1:0-17046 GCA_963574415.1 Tarsius wallacei | reverse complement strand
TTTTTTTTAATTTTTAATTTTGTAGAGATGAAGTTTCACTATGTTGCCTGGTCTGGTCTTAAGCAGGCTCAAGAAATCCTCCTGCTTTGGTCTCCCAAAGTACAGGATTATAGGTATGAGCCACCACGTCTTGTCTATTTCTTTTCAATATTGAATGAGAAGTCCTGGGCAGTACAGTGAAAAGTTAAGTAAATAAACAATAATTGATGGTTCCATTTACAACACTCAAAATATAAGGTACTTAGAAATGCAGCTACAAAAAACATGAGGGATCTTTATTGATATCAATTATAAATTTTATTGAAAGGTTTAGAGAAGTCATAAATAAATAGACATCTTTTGTTTCTGGTAGAAAAACTCACAGACCATTTCTCTCTACATTTTTCTACAGATTCTTTGCAATTCCAATCAGGCTTTCTTTTCTTAAATTTTTTTTTTTTAATTTTGAATATGTGGGGTACAATTCAGGGTTAGGTATACAAATCAGACTTTCAATAGGAGTTTTTGTGGACTTTGGCAAGATGCTTCTAAATATTATATCAAACAGCAAAGGGTCAAGCATAGAAAGAAAGCTGTTTGAAGAAGAGAAGTATTATGGAGAGACAGGTTGAAAGAACTAACAGTTTATCATAAAACTATGATAATTAATGCAGTATTCTTTTTGTACAGAGTTGAAAAACTAGATGTACGAAGTGAATAGAAAACCAAGAAACAGATCAGATATATGTGAAACTCCACTATGACAACATTAGTATTGTAGATCACAGGAGAAATTATACATAATAAACAGTACTAAGGCATACTGGTTTTCTATTTAGGAAACAAAATGCACCCATATTTCATGCTGTGCATGAAAATCAATTTCAGGTATATTAAATACTCATAAATGTGAAAAAATATGTATTTTTATTATTTACTTTTTTGAGTCAGGGTCTCACTCTGCTGAAGTGCAGTGGCACAATCACCCCTCACTGCAACCTTGACCTCTTTGCCTCTTAAGTAGCTGGGACTACAGGCGTGCGCCACCACACCTGGCTAATATTTTGAGTTTTTGTAGAGATGAGATCTCACTATGTTGCCTAGGTTGGACTCGTACTCCTGGGCTCAAGTAATCCTCTCACCTTGACCTCCCAAAGTACTGGGATTACAGGTGTGAGCCACTGTGCCTGGCCAGAAAGCCAAATCTTTTAAAAGAATGTTTAGAAAAATATAAGAGGAATTAATTTCTTAGCATGATACAAAAAGCACAAATCATAGAGAGAAAATGTCTTCTCTTTACTAAATGATACCATGAAGAGAGTCCAAAGACACATCCAAATTGAGAGAGACAACCTGTAACATGTATAACTAAAGGTCTGGCATCTAGAATCAAGAAGAAGACTTATAGTGCTATAGGAAATGGGCAAAAACATAAGCAAATATTTCATAGAAGTCAGATGGTTAATAAAAATAAAAAGGTGCTCAAAACGTATAACTAACCAGAGAAATGCAAACTAAAACCACAGTGAGACACCACATGAAAGTGTTTGGCAATCCCAAATATTAGAGAGAATACAAAACAAGACTTCTCATATGTGCCCAATGAAAGTGTAAATTGGCACCATCAATGAGGCAATTTGGTTGTAGATACACCAGGATTCTTGCTTACAAAATGAGCATCTAAGATAAGCCCTGCAGAGTAAACCATGAACATGTTCATGGCATTATTTTTTCTCTATTACAAAGAACACCTCACAAAACAAAAAGCTTATGTCCATCCAAATATCAGTTATCACAAGAATGAAATAAAAAAGCGACATGCATGCTTGTATACATATATACACATATATGTAAATGAGGCATTTGTAGTGAAATCCCAGAACCATTGTAATAACAAAGAGTGTGCAAAAAAAGTCAGAATCATAGTAATGAATAAGGAAAACAAGTTGAAGAATACACAGATGACAGAACCATTTAATATGAAACTAAACAAATGTAAAAGTAAATGGAATGACTGGGAAGGAGTAACAGTCATGAAATCAGGAAGTGGATCACAGGTGACCACATAAGACCATTCAATTCTAAAAACTAAATATTAATTTTAGTACACATTTTGTACTAATGACATATGTCATATGTAGGTATATTGATTGACATATATTAAATGTTTAATCACAATAAAATTTTTAAAATCTACTACTCTAAGGGGCCTCCTCAAACATTTAGACCATGTACATGGCATTGACTTTCTCTTTCACACAGAAGCCCTCCATGATTTTACTTGGTCTACGCTCCTGACTTGTTGGATTTTATCATGATGCATCTAGAAGCAAACTTGGTGTTTATTCTATTTTCGATCTGATGAGTGCTTTACTTTTTGAGAATCAGCATAATTGATGCTACAAGTGGAAAATCTTAGTTAAAACACAGTCAAAACTTTTTTTATGCACAAAATTTCTAAAAATATTGTATAAAATTAAAAAGAGAGAGATAAATTAGTAAATGAAGAAATGGAAAAAGGTTATAGTTAGAGTAATCCCAGGTATCTAAATATATAAACACCAAGTCAAGCCAGCTTCGAACAATCCATCTAAGCATGACATAGATATCTTGCCAAGATCATTCTGGGTCCATATGTTTGCTGACCCCAGAACTGCTTTTACTGCTTAGCCAAGCAACTCCTTAATACTGCTACAGAGACAGCAGGAAATTCTAATGCAGTAAAGATCATTCTAACCTCAAATTGCTTTCCTGTCTTTTTGTGATAAGATTTTAGGTATACAGATAAAAGAAAGTACCAAAAAATAAGTAAGGTCAAAATGGCAGAAGAATTTATATGGATGTGCTCACACATATGTTTGTAAACTAGAGAAGTTTTTGTTTTTGTTTTTGTTTTTAACAATCTAGTCTGGGGTACCCCATACAGAATATATTTACAAGAAATTTATAAGATATGCACATTTTCAGGGTATAAAAAATAGTCTCAATCTTTTATAACACAAAACTCCAAGTGGATCACAAAGCTATCTCTTCTAGCACATTCTGGTGAGATCAAGAAGCTCATTACGTTTGTTCAGTTTTTATGATTATGTATCTGTTATGTAACTGGGATACTTCTTAAAATTTATGATTCTAGAATTGCTATGAGGTTTTGCTTTATTTTTGTGGGAACAAAGCCTTATTTGTAGCTATTTCCTGCAACTAGAGTTTTCCATAGGTCTCTATTGTACCCCAAATGAACATATTTTAACTATATTTTATTAATGAAAGAATATATCTGTTACCCATATAAGTATATTTATCTTTAATTTTTAAGCACAGGCTGAAAAGCTTCCTTTGCCATGCAAAAGATTTAATCTCTTCTACAACTTTTTTCTCCCCTTAATTTTTTTAGTGAGAATTAGAGTTTTTGATGCTAATTTGAGGAAATAGGAGGGCAGCTGAGTTGAAATATAACTCTAATCTAAACCAATCACTGATTACTTTGGATCGGGCTACTGAGTGTTTTTCAAGTGTCTCCCCAACATGCCACTTTAATCTAGTCAGCAGGGGTCCCAATGGCATAAATAATTATTGAGAAGATTACAACAGTAAGAGTAAAAATGAGGTTCAGAAATCAAGCATGGTTAAACAAAAACTCAGTAGGATAAACACTGCAGATGCATGAACAATACAGTCAAGTTAAAAGGCAGGGACTCTTAACCCTATATTAACTTTCACTTATTTCTACTCCAACTACACCCAATGAATGCTGTTCAGAAAACTGAGGAACCCATTTACAGTGTTACTCATTATAATGCAGGTATTTTTTTTACCATGGGCAATGAAATTTGGGGGAAATAATCAACATGCTGAAAGAATTTGCTTTCATAGATTTCTCAATGTCACTCCTTTCACACAAACAATTCACTCTTAAAACATGTTGTAATTCTCATAATAATGCTTTTGTGTCTTTAAGACAATGTGTAATTCCCTGTGGTAATATCTACCAAAGAAGATTTTGTTTATACACACAATTCTAAACCCTAAAAAGACATATTCACATACAGAAGAGAATCTTTCCTGATTACAGTGACTTAAATGCCACTCTTACTAAGAAGAAAGAATTAGACTACATGATGTTTCAAGGTCACTTTTTAGATCCAGATATTTTATGTGGTCAAATGGAAGTTTCATTGTGAGAAAAAGAAAATAGATACAATATAGTATGCCATGAACTATGTGAAGGAAGATCTACATGTGACACCTGTCACTGTTATTTACTGGGAGTGTGACCTGAGACAGGGAAGCTCTTCCCTGAGCCTCAAGTTTCTCTTTTTTTCAGTGGATTTCAGAAAGCAGTTAAAATAATATTTGCAAATAGTAATTATCAACTGTTCATAGATATCCAGGATAAGCTATGTGACACTGCGGTAACAAATAAATTCCACACTATCAGGGTTGAATACTATAAAGGTTTACTTCTCACATATGCAAAGATTATTGTGGACCTAGGCGACTTTCCAAGGTAACTATCTTCCATGCAGTGACTCAGAAATTTAAGTTGCTTTGTTTTGTGCCTCCACCATCCCAACACAAAGTCTCATTGTTTGCAGGAACAGGAGAAAAGAGAGAACCATAAGGTAACCATGAAACCGGTGTCATTGTTGCCAATAGGACACTGCTCAGAACTCAACTCATGGCCCTACCAAACTGCAAATGGGCTGGGAAATAAGAAGATGAAGATGGAATTTTAGAAAGTTCCACTGTTTTTGACTTAATTTTAAAAACAATGCAAAAGAATATTACTATTTCCCATTGTTCCAGAACTGAGATACATTATAGAATATCCAAGATAATAGACCAAAAATTACTTCTATTTCTTTAGGAAGACATTTAATTTTAAATGTGTTATTTGAATTAGCGACAATTGGCATATTTCAAAAGATGACCATCATTAATAAAACAAATAACCACAAATGCTGGCAAGAATGCAGAGACAAGAGAATGTTTCTACACTGCTGGAGGGAATACAAATTAGTTCAACCTCTATGGAGAACAGTGTGACAATTTCTAAAAGAACAGACATTGACCTTCCATATGATTCAGCAATCTCCCTACTGGGAATATACCCAGAGGAACTCAAATTATTCTACAAAAGAGATACCCACATATGCATGTTTATTGCAGCACTATTCACAATAGCGAAAACATGGAACCAACCATACTGCCCACTGGAACTGGACTGGATTAAAAAATGTGGTACATATACACAATGGAATATTACGCAGTCATAGAGAATGACAAACATATGGACTTTGCAGCACCTTGGGTGGATTTACAATCTATTATACTCAGTGATCTATCACAGAAACAAAGAACAGAGTACCGTATGTTTTCACTCATAAATAGACCCTGATCATTTATCATAACACTATAAGAAAGGGATTGGCAGTAGTGGGATACTGCCAGGGGTTGGGGGGGACACAACATCAATAAGGGTACTTGATCTCAAACCAACAAAAGTGGGGACAAAAGAGAGGCCCAAACTATCCCTGTACAATGCCCACTTGTAGACCTAGTCCTGAATTGTACCCCGCATCTTTTAAATAAATAAATAAATGAAAGACATTTAATTTGAAATGTGAACTGTGTTATTTGAATTAAGGACAATTAACATATTTCAAAACCAATAGTGAAACTAAAAATATCTGATGAAGCCGAAGAGTTGGCTGTCACCTAAAATAGGGAATTTTCTCTCTTTGGGTTTTAGATGAGTGTAGAAAACCGTAGCCAGAGTGAAATATTATAGAGCCTATGCTACAATAGCCTTATGTTTAATACAATGCTACTCCTGTTAGTGCTTCCATATCCAGGAATCTTCCAGGCTTCCTACTTTGTAGATAACATTTTCATCTACAGAGAAAGACAGAATTACTATAGGGCAAACATCATGTTAAATATCTATTGTTTTCTCAAATGTAAGAAGGAAGATATATTAGCAAATTTCCTCAACAGGAGTGAAAAAATAATGATTCAAAGTACAAAGCAAACAGAAAGAAAACACAGTTGAATCATTCTAAACAAATCAACAAGGCTGTGTCTTAAAATGGTTTATCGTTGCCTTTGTTAGAGTTAGGAGATTGCCAGGAAGAGATTAAATACTTCAGAATAAGCCAGTCGAAAGGTCAAAGAAGTTAGACGCCTGTGCACTCTTGGCATATTGCGGGATAATATTTATTATTGACTCTTGGGCAATAAAACTGAAATCTCACATATGCTGGAATTGATTCTCATAGGTTTGGTATAGCTTTAGCTAATGGCTTATAGATTGTGAGATCGTCAGGCCCTGCTGGAAGAGCCTATTAAATCTGGCAATGGAAAGAGAAGGTCACAGGGCCAGGGCCAGGTGAATAGATTTCCTCAGTCAGACAAAAAACAGCACTCCCTAACAAGATACCCCACTTTCTGACCTAGATAAGCAGACACTCAAAGAGGAGATCATAAAGAAACCATGACTGTTTCTTACATCACTGGGCCCTATGAATAAAAAAGTATTACAACACAGGATTGCTGGTGTTGCCATTTGGTCACAAAAACAAGACCTGCCTTAGTGTGTTGGGGCAATACTCCATGTATTTACAGAGGAACAGAACTGACAAAATGAGCCTTATACTTAATTTAGTGTGTTTCTTAATTTAGCGTGTTTCTGTCACCTCCCTGCAACCACTCAGCTGTGGGAAACCAACTTATATATGGCTCTTTACCCTAAACAATTAAATGAAAAGAAATGAAGAAGGTAAAAAACATGTTAAATTTGTAGATTTTTCTAAGTTACTCCCAACATTAGCATTCAGAATACCAGATGTTATCTAATTATTATTACATGCATATGAAGAATTTTGAATGCCTATCTTTAAAAAAAGAACTTTTTCTTTCTCAAAGACACCCTGATAATAGATATTCAGAACTCTCAGTTCAACATTATACACATTAGTTCACGGAAGCATTCTAAAACAAATTGCTATTATTTTAAGTTGTAGGTTGAGAAACAGATTCAAACAGAAAAGACTCCATCTTTATTTTCGGCATATTTGTAACCATTAGGGTTTGAGAACACTATAAAATGTACTAGGGCTCCCAGGTTTTAAACGTTGCTATTGGGTTTCTGTGTTTGAATTGTCCACGTGGTGAAAGCTCTCAGCTTGGTTCAGTCTTACCTCTTTTAAGAAAGATAATTTGTTGAGATTACTGAATTCTATACCCAGAAAGAAGGGATATTAAATCAATAACATACACACAAGAATGAATATATTGAACTAAGACATGCCTTACTAATATAAAATTGGTCTCCAGATCTTTATTACCTAAATGCCTAATTATAGCCCTCATTTAGTAATGTCCTGGTAGTATTAGTTAAGCACTATTTGTAACAATACCAATAAAGATATGGATCTTTATGGCACTCCCAAAACAATATAAACTCACAGAAAATGTATTTCTTGAAAGTTCTTGCAAATTTAGATAGTATAAAAAATGGTTGGAAACAATCACAAAATGTAATTTTGTATAAAATTAAATGTCAAGTGATCCCTCACCCACTGTATTGTCTGTTAATGGTTTAGGCCGATGCCTTAGTAATCTTACACCTCATCCTTCCTCCTTTCAGAATTCACGAGAGATGATGGATGTAGAGACAGGAATTCACGATTCTTCATATGCATTTATAATAATTAGATAAAATGTGTAATTCTGAGCAATATTGTTGGAAATAACATAAAATGTGCAAATTTTACTTTTTATTTTCATTTTCTTTATTTTTTTACGTTTAACCCTTCAGGATGATGCCAAATAGGAACAAAAATACCATTTTGTTTCTATGTGGGAAACACTACTTCTCAGTTTAGGGATTCCCTGATAAACTGCTCCATCACACAAATCAGTTCACTCTTCTTCCTTTCTTGCCCAGTATTGGTGAAAAGAGAATGATGGCTTATTTCACCAAATCAGATATTTAACAATATAAAAAAATACTTTATAAAATCATAAAAGAGAGTAATTATTCTTGTACAATACATCTGGGTCCATGAATAAAACATATTATTGCTTATGTAAATGGGTAATTTGTGGAAGAATTTTTTGACTCTATATGTGGTTCTGAAAGAGATGCTGCCTAAATAGGGAGCTGAAAGAATATCAAGGAAAGCCAGTTATAATCCTGGTAATTGGTGTGATCTCACTTACATTGTCAAACGGTGCACAGGAGTGGTTGTCCATCATACTTTGGCACCACATCAGAAGGTGGTACTTCCAAGAGACACCTCAAGATTTCTATCTCAGTAACAAATTATTGTATTGTACAATGGTGCTTATTCTGTTATAAATAGTTAGAACTAAAAATTACAAGTTATATAAAAATATTGAGCAGTAAAATTAGTGAAAGCAGGCCACCTTTATACTTTCTCTGCCTAGGGGTCTCAAGCAGACAAATGGTAGACATTATCCTATAATGTATGATAGAGGAACTCTGTACATCATATTGTATATAAAGCAGTGATGGTTCACAATTTCATAGGCAAGTTTAGTAATCTGAATTGGTATACCAAAACTTTCTAAAATTATTTTTCTCAGTCAGGCTCACGACTCATTAGTTTTGATTTATGATATAATTTAAATATGGAAACATGTTGGTTACACCAACTGTGTATACATATGTATCACACACAGACACACACACACACACATACACTCATTTGGAACCCATCATGTGCCCAATATTGCTAGATTCTAAGGAATATAGGAAAATGTACAAAACATATTTCTTACATTGAAGAGCTTGTAACACATTTAACAAGGCTGTGTGAGTATGTAACAATTTCTACAGGCAAAAGAGGAGGCCTCTAAAAACACAGATCAGAGACATTAACAACTAAGAGGTCAGGTAATATGAGAAAGCCCAAAGAGGCAATCCCAGTCAAGAAAGGGTGGCAGCAGGGAGCAAGAGGGAAGGCGATTAGGAGTTGTCACCTAGGACAGCACTTTTCAAACTGTTCCTTCAAAATCAAGTCCAATGAACTGTTACTAGAAATTTCACCAAGAAAGTATTTCACTGGTAATACAGTTAAGAAATGCTACGTGTTCAATACTCTTGATTTGGATTTATTATCATATTAAAGTTCTGAGATGTCCTAAAGTAAATACCCCACATACTTTTGACCTAACTTCTTCCTAATTATTTGACCATCTTTTCCTTACATTTTAACCATTACTAACCCTCAGGGGATGTTTCATGAAACTTAGTTTGAGAAATCCAGATCTAGGGTCTACTGTGTGCTAGATGCCTTTGTGTGGGATGGTTCATTGACTTCTCTACCTCACATCTTAGATATGAATAAGGTAATATCCAGAGAGTTTTACTACTTTGTTCTAATTTACACATTAGGTATGCAACTGGAACAAAATGTATTAGGATTCCTTACTCAAGCATATGATCATAATCTCTGAAAAAGGAATCAAAAGAAAGCCAACAAACAAAAACAAGGTAGAGTCTCAGAACGAATGTACAAGTCAAGTATGATGAAAGCGACTCACAGAGAATAATGCAAAAACTCATTTATGGGAGCTTAGGCAAATGTTGGGGACCAAATCTTACAAACAGGGTATTAGTAAATTATCAACCTGGAAACAAGATTAGGGATCACCTAGCAATTAGAGCCTTATTGAATTGCACTAATATTACTTGAAAAAAGAAGATACCTAAAAAAAGAAGATACTGAATTGTTCCAAGACACTAAAGCCTGAGTCAAGCCTATGAATCACTATAACTAGCCCTTGATGATAGGATATTAAAAAACAGAAAAAACAAACAAACAAAAAACTCTAACAATATCTCCATCAGAATAGGCACTGCATTGAAGTAGTCTGAGGACAGTTATAAGGGATTTTGAAACTTACTGGAGAAGTCAAGACTTGCTTTAAGAGGTAGATGACAGGGAAGCATTGCCTATTTGTAAGTGATTTAAGGTAGAAATGTTCTAGGAGGATGAACAGAGTCCAGGAAGAGTAGAAAGAGAAAGACATGGGAATCAGTCCAGAAACAGAGTAACCCAACGAAAGAAAATGAAAGTTAGAGTAGTATTTACCTAGAAACAGAAGGGTGGGAATAAAGAGAGGTAAGCACATACCAGTACACTTCATAAAATAAGTGACAAAAATCTGTAAAAATACCAAATATGGGAAATAACAGTGATGAATTATAAACACAGTTCTCATAAACATACATGAAATAACTCCAAAATTTTCTAAATTTTTCAAAACTCAAAAAAATAGTCATAAACATAGAAGAACCATTTGGAAAAGAAAGAAAGGGAAGCTGAATTTGATCTCGGGCCTGTTAGATTTGAGGTAACACAAAATATTCAATGATTTTAAGTTTTCCCCAAGAGGTAATAGTTGAATCTCTAAAAGTGAATGAATTCAGACTTTATTCAGAGAGAAATTACAAGAAGACAAATGGCAAACTTATAGATAACAAATATAGTAAAAAGAATCAGTATTTTCAGTGAAGTATAGCTCACCATCATATCAATAAGAGCATCAATATGTTTTAGGCTGTTATTCCTGAAAATGAATCAAATTTACCATTTCACACCTGCCTTGTGTTATTTTTTTGTAACAGAACCAGAGGTTTTAAAATACTCCCAAACAATAACAAGATACAAAGTAAAGCATAACATCCACAGCCTTATGCTTCAATTAGAATTCAGTGTACATTTCTTCCAGCTGTAATTTTCTTGTCTGTCATTCCCCAGATCCCAAATTAGACTTATTTGGCACCATGCCAGAGGATGGGTCTCTAAATCATAATGACACCCAGCTTTAACATACAGCGCTATTGATAATATGAGCAGCAAAACTGGGCAGTACTAGAATGGAATAAGCAACAGATGTAATTCCAGTTCTGGCAGAGTGACTTAAAAATACACACACATTCACTGTTAAATACCATATAAAGATATTAGATACACACTAACCATCTCCTTGGCCTTCTAAAGTGCTGGGATTACAGGCTTGAGCCATCACACTCGGCCCATCCATAATTTTTATTAGTCTACATATAACTGAAATTTTATTTGACATGAAAATTGTATTGACTTTTGTTTGTTTCAGAGTTTTAAAAAAGCTAGTACATACCAGTATACATGTTCGTGTTGACATAAATCCTTCTGAAAATGAATTATTTAGGGTGACAGATAATCTGTGGTATTGGTAAACATATTTATGCTATTAAGGACATAGCCAAAGTATATGAAAATTTACCATGAAAGCAAAAAGTGGGAAGGTGTGTACCCACCTTGGTTACCTTACCATATGTCTTGATGACAACTGAGATAAACGAAAAAAACAGCCGGTCTCGGTGGCTCAGCGTAATCCCGCGCCTTTGGGAGGCTGAGGTGAGTGGATTGCCTGAGCCCGTAGGTTCGAGACCCGCCTGGGCAACTTGGCGAGACCTCATCTCTACAATAAATCAAAAAAATTAGCCGGGCGTGGTAGCGTGCACCTGTAGTTCCAGCTACTTGGAAGGCTGAGGCGGAAGGATCACTGGAACCCAGAGGTCGAGGTTGCAGTGGCCGGGAGCGGCCACTGCACTCCAGTCTGGGTGACAGAGTGAGACTCCAACTCAAAAAAAAGAAAAAAAAGAGATGAGTTCTCATTCTGTTACCCAGGTTGGAATGCAGTGGTGTGATCACCTAGCAAGTCTGTTCCCTCTATGCTAGCAGGGTGCCCTAGTGCCACCTCCTTAAGTCCCCACTGCTGGAGCCTCGGGCTCTGCATATCTGACGGCAGCCCAGGAAACTGTGGGGGAGTGAAGGGTGAATTCCTGGTTCAAGTAGTCCTCCTGCTTCAGCCTCCCAAGTAGCTGGGACT
Organism: Tarsius wallacei; assembly: GCA_963574415.1. Lineage (NCBI taxonomy): Eukaryota > Metazoa > Chordata > Mammalia > Primates > Tarsiidae > Tarsius > Tarsius wallacei. The sequence continues at coordinate 5,160 of CAUYQG010077470.1, read as the reverse complement.
ACAGGTGTGCACCATCATACCCAGCTGATTGTGTGTGTGTGTGTGTGTGTGTGTGTGTGTGTGTGTGTGTATAGAGATGAGATCTCACTATGTTGATCAGGTAGGTCTCCAAACTCCTGGCTTCAAGCAATCTTCCTGTCTCAGCTTCCCAAAGTACTAGGATTACAGGTGTGAGCCACCACGTCCAGCCATCATCTGACTTTATGTGTGAAATTTTATCTCAAGTTTTAATTTGCATTTCCCTCATGACGGATGATGCTACGCATCCTTTCACTTGCTTGTTGGCCATCTGTGTAACTTGGAGACCTGCACATTGTAAGCAGGTGGTGCTAAGAGGCACATCCCTGTCAACCTTCCTCCTGGTGACACATGTGAGTCAAGAGTATGGAACTCCACATTCTCTAACTGTAAATGCACAGTCTAGACTGGCCCCTAATGGCTGGTGAGATGAGGGTCCCCTCTGCCACAGTCAGGTAACCTCACCAGAGCTGTGGGCAGGTGTGGACTGGGCAACGTAGCACTTTCATCATGATAAGCACCTAATTTATCATAAAGAGAGGTCCTGGGATGAGGCAAAGGTGTCCCTTAGAAATGTTGTTTCCTACCCACCTGTAAGTAGGTCGAGTGGTGCCCCCTCCCCCTAGCATATCCAGAATGTGTGAATAAGACCTTATTTGAAAAAACAGTTTTGCAGATGGAAGAAAGGTGAGAATGTCAACATGAGACCATCCTGGATTGCCTGCATGGGCCCTAAATCCAGTGACAAGTGTCTTTAGGGAAGGGGAAAAGCACACAGAGGAAAATGCCCTGTGAGCTTGAAGACACAGACTGGAGTGATGTCTAGAAGCCAAGGAACACCAAAGGTTGCTGGCAACACCAGAAACTGGAAGTGACAAGGAACAGATCCTCTCTTGGAGCCTCCAGAAGAAACCAACCCTGTGACATCCTGATCTCAGACTTCTGGTCTCCTAAACTGTGGAAGAATGGACTTTTGTTGTTTTAAGCCTCCTGCTTTGGGCTACTTGGTCACAGCACCCCTTCCACTCACCACAATGACCTGGTGCCCCACGGCACAAACGGGGAGGGGAGGAGGATTTGCCTGACCCTGTGTCATATTAGGGGGACTGAGGAATCCCATGTCACTGTATTTGTCCCACAGACTTGCTGCAAGCATTACTCAGCCCAAGTCCCACTGGATACATGGAGGGCCTGCAGAGCTCGCCTGGCCACCCAGCCCATGGATAGGGATGTCCCCTGGCTCACATGCCCCCAGGTCACACTTAGGGGCTAGGGATTCCCACATGCCTCCAGTGTCTCTGAGAACAGACATCACGCCACATTCTGGAAGATTTTTTTTTTAATAACTGTTTTATCGAAATATAATTCACGTATGGAGGATCCAAAAAACTCAGAATTTATTTATAACAGATTGTGTATTTATTCTTACATGTTCAAACTTCAGTCACCTTCAAAGCACTCTCCATTTGAAACAATACACTTATTGCCTTTTTAGATGCTTTTTCCAATGCTCAGAACAGTTTCTTAACTCATTAATCTTGATGCCTTTTAGTGCTTCTGCTGTTTTCTGTTTAATCTCTTTCACATCCAAAACGTTTCCCTTTGAGAACTTTCTTGTCCAGGAAACAAAAAAAGTCTCTCAGAGCAAGACTGGGTGAATAGGGAGGGTGAGACATGGGGGTCGTGATGTTTTGGGCCAAAAACCACTAGACACTCAGTGCAGTGTGGGCAGGTGTGCTCATAAATCACCCATCATAAAATGGGAAAACATGCTGAAAGGCTCTCCAAAAAAAATTCACTGAAACCAAACACAGCCTCTCATAGCAATGCTAGCAGGTACCCTGATGTCTACAGGTTTCTAGAACACTTACTTAGTGGGAGAAGGCTGTACTACAAAAGGCCTGCCCTCTGTGTTTTTGGGGGTCCTCCATCATATCATATAATTCACTCATTTAATATGCAAAATTCAGGCCAGGCATGGTGGCTCACACCTGTAATCCCAACACTTTGAGAGGCCAAAGCAGGAGGACTGCTTAAGCCCTGGAGTTCAAGACCAGCCTGGGCAACACAGTGAGACCTTGTCTCTATAAAAAATAAAAAACTAGCTGGGCATGGTGGCACATACCAGAAATCCCAGCTACTCGGGAGGCTTAGGCGGAAGGATCACCTGAGCCCAGGAGGTTGAGGCTACAGTGAGACGAGATCATGCCACTCCATTCCAGCCTGAGTGACAGAGTGAGATTCCGACTCAAATACACAGTCACACACACACACACAAAAATTCCGTAGGGTTTTTTTTTTTTTTGAAACAGGATCTTGTTCTGTTGCCTAGGTTGGAATGCACAATTATAGTTCACTGCAGCCTCAAACTCCTGGGCTCAAATAATCCTCCTGCCTCAGTTTCCCTAGTAGCTGGGACCACAGGCACATGCCACAATACCCAGCTATTTGGGGGGGGGGGTGAGGCGCAGGGATGGGATCTCACTACATTGCCCAGGCTGGTCCTGAACTCCTGGCCTCAAACGAACCTCTGGGGGATCTCTTTGACAAATCTTCCATTTGCAGGTGGAGCACTGGCAGGGCAGAGACAGTCCCTGGACTCAGATCCTGCTACCCAGAGCCCAGAACCCACCAGCCAGATGCAAGGATGGGACAAGGGATCAGCCTCTGAACTACACTTCACTGCACCAAGGGAGGAGTGTCTCCCATGCCTGCTGCCACCCGTACTGCTCAGCTCCTTGAGCAATGGCACTGCTGTGGGACCCCACACAGTGTGCGGTGCAGGGCACTGGGTCACACACTGCATTCCTTGACAGCTGCCCCTCCCGCCCACACTGCGATTCTGGCTGCTCCCCCTGACTGCCCCGGGAGGGACAGGCACCCCAAATCTGGCAACATCCATGGAGGCAAATGTACCTTCCATCTTTCCATGTAATGCAAAGTTAGGTGGTTTCACCAAGAAGATGTGACGCTCACTGCCCACCAAAGTGACCCCCAGGGAAGAACATGAACAAAGGTACAAGAGTCACAGCCTTAGACTGGGGTTGCTCTGTCTCTTCCTGTTGCTCATATCCATTTAGTTTCAGGTCCTTAGGAGGGGTGGTCAGGTGAGTGAGCTGGAGAGAAGGGAGGGAGTAAATGTGGGGCCGAGTGGGGAGAAATGGGGCAGAAATGGGGTGACCGCAGAAGAGGGGAGAGTGGCCCCTGGACATATAGGTACAGCCAGCCCCTGGGCCTCCATCTAGGCTGTCTGGCATGGTACAGGAGCGGCAGGGCCTCACAAATTTGTGCAGTTACCCACACCAAGCTCCCTTGGCACATTCCACATTCTTTTTTTGTATTGTAGTTATCATTCAAATTATCAAAACTTAGAAGCATCTGACTTGTAATGGTACCCATGGAGCAGAGAGACAACAAAGGTGATTCCATCATTCTTTAAAAATAGCTGTCCTAAAAGACCATCTGCTCTCACCAATGTGTTGTTTTATCAGAGGATATAAATTACATGCAAAACAGTCCAGCAGGAGCCTATACTTGGTTTTTATGCGTTATTGGATGAAAAATAGACGAATGTTCCAGAGGTCTGACATATGACAGAAGAGAAACAAATGGGTGTCTGCTCAGAAAAAAATAAGGAAAGGGTCTACAGAAAAGTAACACAGACACAGATGCTCAAGTCAGGGTAAAAAACAAGCAAACAAACAATCAAAAACCAGAAAACGAAAGGATAAAAAAGACTCCCTTCAACAATAGTGAGCAAATAATCAAAACCCTTCACAAGACTACCCAGTAACAGCAGCAAGAGTCGAACACGTCTGGGCTCCACCACCAGACTCTCCTGCACACCTACCCTACCTCCATGCACTCTTCCTAGAGGTGACTGCCGCTGTCCCTGCCCCCTGCCTGGGGACAGAGGAGGGAAGAAACTGGAGCCCAGGCAGCATCTATAGTTTCTCCCGCTGTCAGTTTCCAGCCGCCTCCCGCCTCCAGCACGGCCGCTGAAGAGCCGCTTTCTGAAGGTTTGGGCAGGGCTGAAGGTGGGGACCCAAGTGCCAAGCCCTCCTAGAGCCAGACAGGACAAAGGGTCTGGGATCAGATCTCAGCCACATTCACAAAGGAGCCCACCTGAGAAGCTCTGTGAGAAGGTAAAAGAGTCCAGTGGGCATAAAGGGGCATCCGGAGCAATCCTAACCAGATGACCAATAAAAGTAATACTTTTTCCTCTGATTCCTAGAATATTCTTCCTCAAGAGGCACAGAATGCCTGCCATAAGACTGTGTCTCCTTTCTACAAGTACAATCTCACTAACTCGTTATACAATCCCAATGGTGTAAAGGCTGTCCATTGGGTTTCAGTTTTTAGAACTAACCCACAGTCAGTGCCCACTCGAGTGGGTATGTGGGTTATACAGGAATGAATTTGGTTGTCACGATGCCTGGGGATGCCACAGAACAGAGTACAGATATAAACCCACACATACATGGCCAATTGATTTCTGACAAAGGTGCTAAAGAAATTCCATGGAGAAAGAAGAATCTTTTCAACAAATGGTACTGGAGCAATTAAACCGCCATGTGTAAAAAAGAAAAAAAAGAGAGAGAGAGAGAGAGAGAGAGACATCCTTAAGCCGGGTATGGTGGCATGCACCTGTAGTCCCAGCTACAGGAGAGGCTGAGGTGGGAGGATAACGTGAACCCAGAAGGTCAATGTTGTGGTGAGCTATGATCCTGCTATTGCACTCCAGCCTGGGTGATAGAGAGACCTAGTCTGTAAAAGTTTTTAAAAGACCCTCCTCAAACCTTAATTAGTACCATACACAAAAAAATTAACTCAAAACATAAAAATCATAGTGACTTGGAAAGATTTCTTAAATAGTTCACAAAAACCATGAACTATAAAAGAAAAAAAGTAATTATCTAGACTTCATTAACATCACAAAGCCCACTCTCACCCCTCCTGTTCAATATGGTACTGGAAGTCCTGGCTAGAGCAATCAGAGACGAGAAGGCAATCAGGGGTATCCAAATAGGTAAAGAGGAAGTCAAGTTATCTCTCTTTGCAGATGACATGATTGTATACCTTGAAAACCCAAGAGAATCTGTCAAAAACCTCCTTACACTGATAAAGGACTTTGGCAAAGTC